>BMAC01000261.1:74669-101812 GCA_014905375.1 Phtheirospermum japonicum | reverse complement strand
AAAACTTGTGATATTTTAACAATCTTTTGTGATACTTTAATAATATTTTGTGATACTTTAACAATATTTTGTTGATACTTAAACAATTTGAGTTAAAAATATTACTTAACTACACTTTAATTAAAAATAGGTATAAAAAACTTGTCATATTTTACAATATTTTGTGATACATTAGCAGTCTTTTGTGATACTTTAATAATGTTTTGTGATACTTTAACAATGTTCTGTGATACTCGAACAACTTGAGCTAAAAACATTACTTAACTATACTTTAATTAAAATTAGGTATAAAAACTTGTGATATTTTAACAATATTTTGTGATACTTTAGCAATCTTTTGTGATACTTTAGTAATGTTCTGTGATACTCAAATAACTTTTACATATGAGATATTAAGAATACTAGAAATATGCCAAAAATGAGTGTAACATTGCACACAAAAATGAACATCAAAAGTTCTAAAATATCATACCTCTATATATCAACGTTCATCAAGCCTATGTGCATATTTTGTAGTTTATATGTATATAAACGTCTATTTTCTCATCTCAAAATATATAACAAAGATCAAAGGAATTGTAACATTTTTATTAAAAGAACAAAACAAAATCCTTGAGTCCTCACATCATTATCACCATAACTACTGAACATTTTAAACCAAAAACATATTAAACTAAAATTCCCGGGTGGAGAAAGGAAAACCCAAAAACAAAAATCAACCATAAAAAGCAAAATATATGAAACTAAATCTTACCGTTTTTAGAGAAATTAAATTAGAAATACATATTTTCTTTTTTAAAGAAAGAGAGAAGTTTTACGTAGATCCGACCACGAATTCAAAGACAAAGAAATGTGTCCCAATATAATACCGACCCCAGTGTGGGTAGAAATAATAAATGAACCAAAACTTAAAACTCCAAACACCACCATTTAAACCTCACAAACCCTCAACCTAAATACACTCGAAGACAAATAATGACAACAACCACACCTAGCGCCTCTTCCCCTGCGCCGGCATGGGCCATTTACTCCCCTTCCTCCGGCTAGCCGCCATGCTCGCCTCGCGCAACTGCACCATCACCCTCACCACCGTCCACCCGACCGTCAGTGCCGCCAAGGCACACCATCTCTCCACATTCCTCACCACCCACCCAAACATCAAACACCTCCAATTCCAACTAATCCTTTACAAAAAATCCAAATTCACCAACGAAGACCCATTTTTCATCCAAGTCGAGTCCATCAACAACTCAGTCCATCTCCTGGGCCCACTCTTATCCTCCTTATCTCCATCCCTTTCCGCCATCATCGCCTCCCAAAAGGATAAATTCTCCATTCGCAAAAAATTATTCAAGCAACCCAAAGGATGATATTTTTCCTGATTGTTTGGCGTCGCCTCCCAAAAGCAACTACAAACTAGAATCGCCGCTCGAATCGAAAAMCCCRCCTCGCTTCGTCACCACCTCTTGTATAATCTATCGGCTTGCTATTTACTTCATCAGCGTATGTGTKGTAAAATCRATGGTGTCYAGGCGATGAAGAGAGAGAGGAGTTCGCGAATTTCAATTTAATCTCAAAATTGAGAGATTCAGAAAATTAGAGAGTTTGCAATTTATTCTATGAATTAGGAAAAGGAGAAGATGAGAGGGACAGAGGGTGCGTGTGTGATTCATAAGAATGAAGAAAGAAAAAATAAAAAAAAGAACAATGTGGGTCAGATAAGAGTAAGGATCAGGCGCACTAGATGGGTCAGATTTTTAATTTACTTTCCGGGTCAATTTAAGTGGGTACGGTAAAAAGTGGTCTCATAGAATGAGACCGGTCTCACCTAAGTATTTGCCAATACTTCCTTAGTTTTATATAATAGTTTTTACACATTGGGATATATTTCCGAGCATACATTCATAAATAATATAGTATCGGTGACACACTTATAATCAACACACTCATCACTCAGAATAGTTTATCACTTGACTTGTTTATTTTTAATATCATTGTCTATGTAGGTTGTTCCCGAAAAATAGAAAGAGAAGATTCCACAGAACAAACGCACGAAATCATGTCCTCTCGACGATTACTATTGTACCTTAGAAGATGAGAAGAATGCACACTATTTTGATGCGTGGTTACAGAAGGGGCTCTCAGTGCATCCAAAAAAGACCCCTAATGGGTATACTCTTTTTCCGTTTGATTTTTAGTTTTAGATCTATGGTTCAGTTATTAATTTAATATTTTATTCTCTATTATATATACCGATATGCAACTACCCTCCTGAGTGAAAAGTCTTTGTTGCCTTCCCATTGTCAAGCTTTGATTATTACAAGTCGAGATGTGGTGACATAAAGCCTGCATTTGACTTTAACGTGGTGCATGTTTCCAGTAAGAACTAGTTTTTCACTCTCGATGGGCCTGGAAAGCTTTGGGATGACACGATAAGAACCTGAATGTTCCGAAAATTATTATATTATCATTCACACAAGTACTTCTAAGTGATTACAAAATTTGTTTAATCTTTTTTTCATCCAGCATGTTGATGTGATCTTCTACTACCTGCGGAAGATTGCGTTGTATGCAGAGGTGGACGTGCACAATCATTACACAACCACGGATGTTTTTTTTTTATCAAGCTATCACGGTCTGCACAGAGTGTATGCATTAAATCCATCATCTACCACAACCATAAATGCACACAGCCCTATTGTTGACTACATGTTTGGTTACAAAGTAATTTGCCGGAGTTCTTGGTTTAAAGTAGACCACATATTGTTTCCTATTCATATTTAGCTAAGTCAAGCAGAGCACTGGGGATTAGGTAGACTGTCACTTCAAGATGGGATATTTGTTTACAACGCACTCCATTTGGAAGAGGTTAATTTAGCTGTTAATGAGGCGATCAAACCCTACTCCACACTTCTTCCATTGTTTCCGGATATGGTCGGATTTTATAGCATCAGAAAAGACATCAACCCCCAGCATGATGGGTATGCAGGGAAAACAGTGACCGACCCATTTGAAGTCTTAATTGCTAATAATTTACCAATGCAACAGCCCGGGTGAATTTTCACTTCCCTCATATTTTTCATCTCCTGAATTCATAATATATTTTCTCATTATTGATTTTTTTTCTAAATAACTAATATCACCTGTGCTTGCAAATAGTCTGTTCTAGTTATCAGGGATTGGGGGTTGCACATGGCAATATATGCTGAATATTATATCTCAGACGATGACATCCCAGTAGATGACTTTAATGTTGAGGTGCACCGGAAATGACTAGCTTATCTTTTGTGGAGTCATGGGAAGAAGTAGACTGATGATGGCTACAGTAGTGAGGACGAGTCGCCTGGCCCATTACCAGAGCATATAAGGGGAAACATCCTAAATAATAATATCAAATGAAATTATGTCTTTCCTTTGGATGTGTTTTAGAAAATATTTTTATGCGCTAGTTTTCTGGTAACAGATTTCTCGGGGAATTTCCTTTATTATGTTTTTATCTACTAAACCTACCAGACCCCTTGTTTTTTAATTACCTACTGTGTAATCCTGAAACATCTTTCTAGCAGGTTTATGTTTTGATTACTTGTTGCGGGACACCTATTTATTATTCGAACATTTTATTATGATTATGTCGTTTATCCATGAAGCTTATCGTATGTTTATTAAGGTTCCATTAGTTTTTCCCGTTCGATGTTGATCACATCTATCTTAAAAAAAATTGTATACATGTGTCTCATCCTGGTATATGTAGTTGGTGTACGGAATATTTAGTAGTTGTTTAAGAAATTCGTAACAAGTTGCATATTCGTTTAGTCTTTTATTTTCCGAGTTCACGTGTCGCTCATTATCTGTTCCACTGCAGCAATGGATGCTGATGTTAAAGTCATTTTTTCAACTATTACTGTTAGTTATTTACTGCCCCCATACAGCAAGTCCGTGTGTGTTAGAAACCAACTATCAAGTCCAGAAAAAACACATGAATTTATGGCCTATCAAATCTTATGTTGTAACATGCACCAAACTATCAAGTCAGTTCATTCCAACATACTTGGATATATGTTGGAATACAAGATTAACAAAACAAAAGGTTATAAAGGGAAGAGTTATAACAACCAAATAAGCATTCTTATCAAATGTCTTCCAAATGGTTGACAATTGAATTATTAAAAAACAATATAAAATAAAATTACAATGGTCATTCTGGGAATGTCAATATATTATATTTATAGAAAATGTTGCAATTAAAGCCTTCAATGAGTGGATGGTTGATCCCTACAAGTCTTGATGTTGTGCCCTTTTCCTCCACATCTGCCACATTTCATTTTATGAGGGTATTCGCCTACAGATATTGTTCGTAGCCTTTTCGGTCGACCCGATATTACTCTTCCTATTGGAGGGAGAATTACGTTACCGCCCACACCATCTTGAATTTTCCATGGCCCTTTACACCTAACAAGATAAACTGACTCTTTATACGTCACTAACATAGTCTCTTTATATAATACTTCGAACAATATGGAATTGCATCTTCATTCCGTGCTCTCAATACGCTTAGAGCGTGGCCACATGTGAGCTCATCCATTTGGAACCGACCACACGTGCACGCTTTATCTTGCAAATCAACGACAAAAATTTACTATCCAACTAACACATGGTATATTCTATCATTCGCTTTTTATACCTATTATATCCCATAAATAAACACGAATATATTAATATACACGTAGAAATACAAGTTTACAAAAATAAATAATACTCACTGACATCCTCAATGACATTTTATAATTTTCTTCCATCATATCTTGGCCATTTCTAGTCAAAGTCGTGAAAGTGAATTTTGCTTCATCACCGTTTGCAACGTTCCACTTTTGTTGTAACGCCCTTAAACACTCTAATAAAGTTGTCACAGGTAACTCTCTGGCGAATCTTAAGGCTGAATTCACTGACTCGGTCGCGTTAGATGTCATTGATAAGAATCGATTATGTGGACAATGCATCGAGTCCATTGATAAACTCCCACGCCTTCGAGGTATTCGATAATTATATCATCCTTTTTTTTTTCAACTCATTCATGTGTACGTTGAATTCATCCGTAGTGTACACTGTCGCAACTGCAATGAATGTTTGACGTACCACTTTTGTATTTTTTTTTGAAGTGACGTTTCAGATTATTCCCAAGATGATACATGAAAAAATATTGCGCCACCTCGGGATAAACCTGCAAAGATGTTTAATATTTTTTTAGGTATAACCACACCACAATTATAAAATCAAATATAATGCTACAGAATATCACACAAAAAAATTAATATGTGAACAACCTCGAAACATAAAAATCACGAAGCCACCATACGTTAAAAAACATATACAAATGCCACTGTGTATGTTAACGCGCATAAATAACACCTTTTGCACATTCACTTTTTCTTATGAAAATATTGTACTACACACAAATAAACTAATTTGCATGTAGATGCTCAGATTCGCATGGGGGGTTTCCAAACTGAATACAATGCAAACAGAGCCTGTTTATATATTTGTTGCAAAACAGTCTGGTCACAATCCGAAAACAAATATATATATATTCCCAGTTTAGTACCACATGAGTCATCAAAAATAAATAGATTATAATTACTTAATTAATACCATCCATTGAACTAACCTTCGTAACTGCTTTCACCAAACTTCTGTTCCTATCAGACACAATGCACATACCCCTCCTCGTACCAATCGCTCCTCTAAGATTTAGAAAAACCATTCATACGACAAATCATTTTTAGAATCCACCACCGCAAATGCGAGTGGCAATATATGCGCGTTTGCATCCTGCACACTTGCCGTTAGTAAAGTGCCATCATACGCTGATTTCAAGAAGGTCCCATCTACCACAACGATTGGCCTGCAATGGTGCCAGCCTTTGATCGATGCGTAAATTGACATGAACAGGTATTGGAATTTGTTATCGTCAAAAATCTTTAACTTCACAAAACTACCGAGGTTCGCTTCAGTCAACAACTCGAGATATCGAGCAACCATATGATATGACTCGTCTGGTTTACCTCGAACTTCCTCCATTGCCTTTCTTTTCTAAGCATGTATCATTTTTTATCGAAATTGGTGGATATTCATCCTTCAATTGATACTTCAACACAACACGTTTATCACTCGTATTAACTTTTATTTGTTCTGCAATAAGTTTCATCAAGTCTTCACAGTTGCAACTTGCACCAATCGCAACCCCCACCACCTCGAATTTTATGTATTTATTATTTTGGTCCCACTCACCATTATAATGCAATAAGATAAGCGTCGCAGCCATGCACTGTCAAAAATAATAAACCAAAACATGGCAGTTAAAAATTCATTTTTAAAAAACGATATGATGCATACACTCTGTACAGATGCAATTAGTAATAAACCAAACCATTATTCTGGACATTACGCTTGAACGGACCCCACAAAACCCGTTCAAGCGTAATGTCCAGAATAAATCATCAGGCATTCACGTAATATAATAGTCGACAAATCGTATACTCATCGCATAATTGCACTCAAAACTTTTTTACTTTCCAAAACTCCATTTAATACACGAAGATAATGACTAGTAATTACTTCAAAATTACAAAATATTTATGGGCAATGAACGACGAACTATTATTAAGGCGATAAACATATAAAAAATTAACCGATAAAGTTATCTGCCGCATACTTTATATACCTTTCAAAGGAAACAACCGAGTATCAAAAAATAACATGTGATCAGATTTTTTATGTTTTTTTCATGCAACCATCATCAACCACAACGAACAGTATGTATCTTTATATGCATACATACATACATGCATACATAAACACACACACATATATATACTAGTTTAATACCCGTGTATTACACGGGATTTATAAAAAACTAAATATAAAATATATTTGTGAAAATTACAAAATTTTAAATTTACAATAAAAAATTAAAAGGATGTGTTCTCAACCCGTGCCATGTTCGGTTTATTAATTATTATAATTATTAATTAATATTACATTTTAATGTTTAGATTAAATTCGTTAATAATTAAATTTACATACTTATAAAAATCCAAAAGATGTCACATTTTGAACCCGTCTCTAATCTATATTAATTAATTATTATTAACTCATTTTATATTTTTATGTTTAGATTAGTTTTGTTAATAATTATACTTACAAACTTTGAAAAATTCAAAATGTGTCATACTTTGGAGCCTTCTCGCATTGTGCCATTGTCTAATAAATATTAATTAATTATTATTATATAATTTCATTTTATTATATATATTTAGATTGAATTCATTACTAATATTTATTTACACACTCCAATTATTTCAAATATATCATAGTTTACCTATACAAAATATTTAAAATTTCAAAAATAAGTGATTTCAACTTTTATTATAAATAAAATTTATTTAATTAATCATAAATAAGTTTTTTTTTCTTGTATTTAAAATTATTTCATATATAGTTTATCTTTTAATTCAAATAACTACTAATAATATATGACTTGTTTATATTTCTATATTAGGAGTATAAAAGAAAATTATTGAATTAGACAAAATATAATAAAATAAAACTATTAAGTTAGTATAAATATAATAAAAAGAAAATATTAAATTAGGCAAGATACAATTAAAAAAATATCAAATTAGGTTTATATTAGGCTCGGATGACACATAAGCAACTGAATCACCAAAATTTATATTATCCAAGCAAAGCATACGAAGACACGTAGATTATGAGGATTTTGCATTAATATATACTCGTTTAACACCCGTGTATTACACAGGACTTAGCAAAAGATAAATATAAAAAATATTTTTGATAATTACTGAGTTTTAAATCTAAAATAAAAAATTAAAATAATGTATTCTCACATGTGCCTTGTACATGTCTAATCTATTTATTATTTATTATAAATATTAAATAATTTTGTATTTGATGTTTACATTAAATTCATTAATAATCTTAGTTACATAATTACAAAAATTCAAAAGGCGTCATATTCTAAACCCGTGTCTAATATCTATTTTATTAATTAGTATTATTAAATTATTTTATATATATTAATGTTTAGAATAAACTTGTTAATAATTATTAGTTACAAATTTGAGATATTCAAAAGATGTCATACTCTCAACCCGTGTCGCATTGTACTGGTGTCTAATCAATGTTTATTAATTCTTAGTATATAATTTAATATTTTTATATTTAGATTGAATACATTACTAATATTTAGTTACATACTTAGATTATTGTAAATAACTCATATTTTACCTATATAGAATAATTGAAACTCCAAAGATAAAATTATTTTAAATTCTATTATCAATAAAACTTATTTTCATAATAATCTAGTTTTTTTTTGTAAATAAGATTATTTCATATGTAGTTTGTCTTTTAATTATAATTACTAATTTAGATCTTATCTACAAATTATATATGACTTAATTATATTTTTATATAAGAAGTATCAAAGAGAAGTATTGAATAAGGAAAAATATAATAAAAATAAAAAAATTATGTAAGATACAATAAAAATAAAAGTATTAAATTAGGTAAATATTATGCTCGGATGACACATAAGCAAACGAAGCACCAGAGTTTTTTATACGAAGCAGACACATAGGTTATGAGGATTTTGCATTTATATATATTAGTTTAATTCCCGTGTATTTCATGGGTTTATCAAAAGATATAAATATAGAAATATTTGTGATAATTACAAATTCTTATGTAAAATGAAAACCTCAAATTATCTATTCTCAATCCTTGCGTTTTACATGCCTAATTTATTAATTAATTATTATAATTATTAAATATTTTTTTTATTTTCATGTTTAGATTCAATTCGTTAATAATTTCATTTACATGCTCATAAGAACTCAAAAGAAGTCACATTCTAAATCCGTCCTTAATCTCGATTTATGAATTTTTATTACGTTATTTTATATTTTAATATTTAGATTAAATTCGTTAATAATATTAGTTACATACTTTGAAAAACTAAACGGATGTCATACTATCAACTCGTATCGCATTGTACCGATGTCTAATCAATATTTTATAATAATAATAATAATTATTATTATTATTATTATTATATAATTTTATGTTTTTATGTTACATTGAATTCATTACTAATATTTAGTTACATACTTAAATTATTTCAAATAAATATTAATTTACCTATATATAATATTTAAAATTACAAAATAAAAAATATATTAACTTTTATTATAAACACTACTTATTTAAAAGTTCTCACACTAATTTTATTATTAAAATTATATCTTATTTAATTTATCTTTTAATTAAAATAACTAACTTAGATCTTTTCTACTAATTATATATTTATATTTTTATATTAGAAGAATAAAAGAAGAATATTAAATTAGATAAAATATAATAAAAAAATATTAAATTAGGAAAAATATAATAAAACTAATAGATTAAATTAGGTGAGATACAATAAAAAAAATATTAAACTACGTAGATATTAGACTTGGATGAAACCTAAGCAACCGAAACACCATAACTTTTTATTTACCAAACAAAATATGCGAAGCAGACACACGCATAATATGCGGGATTTAAAAAGAGTAATATTCATTAAAAAATAAAAGAATAATATTGAAAACGTTACATACAAATCGTAATATTATTTGTCTATTTTCATAATAAATAAGTCTTACACACAAATCAGAACATTACTTGTTCTAATTACAGTACAGGTTTTCACAATTAAGAATTTTGCAAGTTTTTTTTTTTTTTACCGTGGGTTACGGAATTAGTTGTGGTATATCAAGAACATTATTTATTCTAATCACAATAAGACTGTTTTCACAATAGAGAATCTTTACCGTGAGTCACGAAATTAGTTGTAAAGTATATCAAAATACACTAAATTTGACAGGAAAATCCGTAGAAAATTTAGTTTGAGAAAATATAAAATATAAAACACTCGTGTGTTACATGTGAATATATGATATAAAATATGAAAATTTATAAGGAACTGATAATTCTATTGAAAAACGCCGTGTATCTAACTTGTACTATATGTAATATAATTATTTTTTTTTCTACGTAAGATACTAATTTATTTGTATAGATATATAATATGTGTTTCAATACATTATATTGAAATTAGATAAAGAGATTTAGAATATATTCAATATTTATTTTCCTAAGCATAATAATTTATTATTATTATTAGTGTTAGTATTATGTTATCTTCTTTGTTTCACTTTGTTTTTATTTTTTATTTGGTGTAACAATAGTTTTTCATATATATTTTTAATATTATCTTTAATTCATTTTATTAAGATTAGATAATTTTTTTTAAGTTTATATTTTTATATTTATTTCCATTTTCTAATAATTTTATATAACTTATATTTTTCTTAAATAAATATTTATAATTATAATAAAATATTTCAACTTTTATTGTAAATAAATATTAATTCAACTTATATAGGTTTTTTCTAATTAGATATAACTTATTTGTATTTTTGTAATAGAATAATAAAAGTAAGATATTGAATTTGGCAAAATATGTTTAAAAAATTATTAAATTAGGTAACATGTAATAAAAGAAAAATATTGAATTAGGCAAAATATAATATTAGGAAAGTATTAAATTGGGTAAAATATAATAAAAGGAAAAATACTATATTGGGTATATATTAGGCTTGGATGACACCAAAGCACCAAAAGAAATTTTCAAAGCTAACGAAGCGTGGTAAGCTGACACATAGGATATGAGGTTTTTTCATTAATATATATATACTATTTTAACACCCGTGTATTACACGGGATTTATAAAAAACTAAATATAAAAAAATATATTTAAAAATTACAAAGTTTTAAATTTAAAATAAAAAATTGAAAGGATATATTTTTAACCTGTGCCCTATTCAATTTATTAATTATTATAATTATTAATTAATATTACATTTTAATGTTTAGATTAAACTCATTAATAACTATATTTACATACTTATAGAAATTAAAAAATGTCACATTTTCAACCCGTCTCTAATCTATATTAATTATTATTAACTCATTTTATATTTCTATGTTTAGATTAACTTTGTTAATAATTGTAGTTACATACTTTGAAAAATTTAAAAGGTGTCATACTCTCAAACCTTCTCACATTGTGCCATTGTCTAATAAATATTAATTAATTATTATTATATAATTTTATTTTTTTATATTTAGATTTATCATTATTAATATTTAGTTACTTACTCCAATTATTGAAAATTGATCTTAATTTACATATACATAATATTTAAAATTTCAAAAATAAATTATTTCAACTTTTATTATAAATACAATTTATTTAATTATATTCAGAAATAAGTTTTTTTTTGTAATGAAATTATTTCATATGTAATAATAATCAATTAGACTTTTTTCTACTAATTATATATGACTTATTTATATTTTTAGTAGTATAAAAGAAAATTGTTGAATTAGACAAAATATAATAAAAAAAGCCTATTAATTTCGGCTAAATATTCTAAATATAATAGAAAGAGAATATTAAATGAGGCAAGATACAATAAAAGAAAAATATTAAAATAAAATATATAGTAGGCTCGAATGACACATAAGCAACCAAAGCACCAAAAGTTTTTATTATCCAAGCGAACCATACGAAACAGACACATATTTTAGAAGGATTTTGCATTAATATATACTTGTTTAACATCCCTGTATTATACGAGAATTATCAAAAGATAAATATAAAATATATTTGTGATAATTACTGAATTTTAAATCTAAAATAAAAAATTAAAATAATGTATTCTCAACCCGTGCTTGTGCATGTCTAATCTATTTGTTAATTATTATAAATATTAAACAACTTTTTATTTGATGTTTAAATTAAATTCATTAATAATCTTAGTTACATACTTACAAAGATTCAAAAGGCGTCACATTCTAAACCTGTGTCCAATATCTATTTTATTATTATTAGATTGGATAATCTTAATGGTTGAGATCATGACACGTCAGCATGGTAAAAATGTAAAAAAATGCATTAATTAATAAAAATGGTATTTTGGACATATATCAACGTTTACAAAGAGCACTACATTGTTCTTTAGAAAGCACAATAGATTAAGAAAAAAAACACTACGATTGTATACAAAAAGCATCGCAAATTTCGTCTATAAACTGCAAATTCAAAAATTTGAAATGAAACTCAAATCTTCAACAAACCATAACTTTTTCAAATTTTATTCGTTTTGAATGAAATATATATCAAATTAATCACATTCTCAAGATCTACAATTTAAGATACATATTGCATGTTTTAAAACGTAATATATATATATATATATATATATATATATATATATATATATATATATATATATATATAATTAAATTAAAAAAACTGGACTGATTTTAGCACTACAGTACTGTGTAAAAAGCACAATGAACCTGGACATATAATTGCACTGTGCAATATTAGATCTAAGGCCAGGATTAGTCCCTAGGTTCACATATAATGACGGGGTCTCATTTGAACTCAATCATATATATATATATATATATATATATATATATATATATATATATATATATATATATATATATATATATATTCGAAGCATAGCATAAACTACAAAAAATGTCTAAAAACCTATAGAAAAGATAGAGGTTTACGTCTTGTTTTCCTTCGTGTCCAAAAGACTTGAATCTGATTTTTTTTTTTCCTTTATATTTCTTTAATTTTTCTGGACTTCCATTCTTCATGCACAACAAGTTACCTTCAATTTTCCGTCTCTTCTTCTTCAAAACGGTAAACAAGTTGTCCATGATTGAAGAGATTAGAGTAATTTCTGTTATAGTTTACTTACGACATTGCTAATACAATAAATGAAGGTGAAGTATGTTCTTTTTATTTTTTTGATTATTACGTGCATTATCTAGGTAAAGATATATGAGAGTAAACAATCATGTAAAGACGAGATTCTTTATACATTAATTAGTCATATTAAACTATGTTAATAAAAATGAAATTATTACTACTAAGCATATACAACCACGTCATTTTCTAATATTAATTCCCACGACTAAATCCAACAACTTCGAGGACCCATAACCATAATCCAACTTTCTAAGTCAACACACAATGAATGTACTTGGATTTGTTATTTTATAATAGAAAATTGATACTTTTTTTTTAAATCTTGTAACTAATTTATTATTAACCAAATTTAGAAGAGCATCCTATCCTAAACTTATGCAGTAAAAGTTTTGTAATTTTGCATACACGTGTATTTATGAAAAGCTGTTTGCCACCACTTATGAGGCTATCATGTTGATATGCATGTTAGCAAATGAATGAATAAATAAATAAATATGTTAGCATGCGATTGTTTGTGATAGACTCGATGGACACTGCTATAGCTATTGATTTTAGTATGTTACCTAACAATAATGTTGCTTCAACATATTACTCCTTCCTTCTCGATCTATATATTATAGTTGACCATTTTACGAATATTAAAAAAAAAAAATTGTTGTTATAATTATAAGTATTAAATAATTAATATTTTTTTATTTTAAATAATTAAAAGTATGAAATAATAAAAATAAAAGTAATAATAGTAAAGTAACTTCTACTTTTTATTTGGAAAATAAAAAATAACAATGGTTATCTCTTGAAAATATAAATACGACAGATAGAACGACACAAATAAATTTCAAATTTCAAAATGGGACAGATAGAACGAGAGGGATGGAGTAGTTACTTCGAGTAGTTATACTTGTACCTTAGATTTAGATCTAGTAGGCTTATTATTGTATGTAATTGATATATATTATTATATATAATTGATATATATCATCACAAATAATTGAATTTTTTAAATTTAAAATTTAAAATTTAAAATCTTAAATAAATAAACTTTTAAATAATAAATTAAACCTTAAAACTTGAAACTAACCCTAAAATAGAAAACTAAATTAAAACTCTAAATTTCTTTTATATATATCATCACATATAACTATTTATGTTAGGACCCTAAAATAGATAATTAAAATCTTAAATGAAAACTAAACCTAAAATAAAAAATAAATCCTAAAATTGGAAACTAAACTTTAAAATAGAAAATTCTGTACCAAATACAATGTACCTGTATCCATTTAATACTAATTACTTCTATCTGTTATTAAATTAAAAATACAACATTCCAATATTAATTGCTATTTACTAGCATTATTTTGAAAAATCTCTACTCAGTCTATTTCTCTTTTCTATGAGAGTGCTTGCAATTCGCCGTCTCCTTTCTCTGGAAGATGCCCACACCCAACACACACATGCAGAGAAGAGAAAAACACACTGAAACAGGAGAAAACGTGTAACCAACGTTCTTCTTACCCACCCCATCTTTTTCTCGCCTGCAAGAAGCCCACTTTCATATCATTCAATTCACTCACCAAAAACTAAAGTTTTTTTTGTTTTTTTTCACATTCCTTTTTTTTCTCCTCCTCCTTTTCTCATGAATCTCGGTTCTTGTGAGTGCATAACTCTATATCGGGATTGGCGCAGAAAGAAGACATGGGTTTTGAAAGGTGGGCCATTCCTGGGCTATAATAGTGCTGGTTACAAGAAAATCGGCCCACATTCTCAATTGGGCTTTTCGGGCCGGCGGCCCGCTTCCTCGAATTTGAGGATTCAAAGGGAAAGGGAATATTTTTGTCATAGCAACAGGGCAATTACTAGTCCTGTGGAAGATGAGATCCCTTCTTCTTCATCTCCATCTTCATCTCCTGCTGCTGTTGATGAAAAGCCCAAGCAGCTAATTACTCCGCCAGCTGGGTTTCACAGGGATTTAAACTCTCTCCCTAGTAAGTAAACAAAAGGGGACCTTTTTTTTTTATTAATTATAATCTTTGCTGAAAAAACAGTTTCCAATGTTTCGGCGGTTGTGAATTTTGCGAATTGGTTTTAATCGATTAAGTGTTGACAAGATTGGAATCATAATTGGACAACTTTTGATTGCACGAGAAATTATGTATTTGAAATGTTGGGTTGTTTCTATTTTTAGATGTGTGCTTTGGTAATGATAGCGACATAGACTTATATTATATCCAATTCGTTTTTTTTTTTTTTTTTAAAGTTAATTTCTTTAGCTAGTTGGAAAAGTGATAGAGTGGATGTGATGAATGTAAAGAAATTGAAAGATTTTGGGTTAAAGCTTATAGAATTGGTCTAGAAGAGATTTTTCTTTTTAATTTTAATTAATTAATGATATGCCAATGTCACCAAAATATGATGTAAAGAAATTGAAAGATTTAGGGTTAAAGCTTATATAATTTTTTTGTTTTGCTTTTAATTTTAAATGAAGAACCTTTGTCTGCAACCAATCTTCCATTTTCTTCAAGTGATGGTACGAACGTTCGGGTTGCATATCGGGTACGTTATAATTAATTCCGCTATAAGAACATTGCTTTTGATTTGTGACCCTTTTTTTTTTTTTTTTGAGTAATTTATTTGCATCATTTAGGGGGTTCCAGGATCATATAGTGAGGCTGCTGCATTAAAAGCATACCCAAATTGTGAGACTGTCCCTTGTGATCAATTTGAGGCCGTGTTCAAGGTTACGATCATTTTCTAAAGTAAAAATTAAAAAATCTCAATCGCCATATCTGTTTTGTTTTATTTATTTGTTATTTTTAATTTCATCCTTAGGCGGTTGAATTGTGGTTGGTGGACAAAGCGGTACTCCCGATTGAGAATTCAGTTGGTGGGAGCATACACCGGAATTATGATTTGTTGCTTTTCCATAGGCTTCACATAGTTGGCGAAGTTGGATTGATCGTCAATCATTGTCTTCTTGGATTGCCTGGTGTTAGAAAAGAGGAGCTCAAGCGCGTTTTGAGCCATCCACAGGTGATTGTTATATATGTTCGCTAAGGGAAAATGTAGTAATGTATATATATTATATATTTTCCACATTTCTTTTGTAAGGGTGTGATTGGATGAGCTTTCATTTTCCCTGAATAGTGTGGGAAATATATTTTTATAAAATAAGAATCAATTTTGGGAGATGAAAAAGTGATATTGATGGTTGATGTGATATAAATATAGTTAAAATAATTATTGACAATGATTGGCGGTTAGAAATGTTTGAGTTTCACATTGAAGTAGAATTTGTAGGGAATGTGTAGATGTGATAAAAATATGAGAACAAGTGAATAGTGTATTTTCTGAAATGTTTTATAAACACTTACAAATTTGGGTTTATATATTTATTTATTTATTTTTTACATCCAAACACAGCATAAGGATAGTGATTGGGAACTGGAAAAGAAATAGAGATTGAATGAATAGTGTATTTTTAATGTAACGAGTTAACTCGGGTCGTTTTCAGGCACTCGAGCAGTGTGAGATATTTCTGAACAAGTTGCATCTTACCAGAATCAGTGCTGTTGATACTGCTGGAGCAGCTCAGGTATCCATCTTTTCTAAAGTTTGGTACCCTTTTTTTACAGCCTTAGTTTAAGTCGCGCATTTAACATCAGGACAGATTGTAGCGTCTGACGGTGTGAGAGAGACGGGCGCAATTGCAAGTGCTCGAGCTGCAGGAATTTATGGACTTAATATTCTTGCTGACAGAATTCAAGTGAGCGGTTTATAGCCTATATTTCTTCATTGCTTTAGATTAGATAATAATAATTCATAATAAAGAAAAGGATAATTAATTCAGTTCATTGATACAACAAACAGGATAATTCTGACAACATAACCCGTTTTCTGATACTTGCGAGGGAACCTATAATCCCAGGGACAGATAAATCTTATAAGGTAACTTTTATTTTCTCACGCATATGCCTCTCTACGAATCATAAAATAATAATATTTATCATCAGTAGTAATTACTGTTATTATTATTATTAGACGAGCATTGTGTTCACTTTGGAAGAAGGACCCGGAGTTCTATTCAAGGCCTTAGCAGTGTTTTCAATGAGGGACATTAATTTATCAAAGGTAAGTAATTAATTTTAAGATTGTTCTTTAGAAATCTTGTGCTCTTACCTATTTATTTGTTAATTGTGATGAAAAATTATAATACAGATCGAGAGCCGGCCGCAGAGAAGGCGACCTTTGAGGGTTGTTGATGACTCTAACAGTGGGTGTGCTACGTGAGTGTGTTTATTTATTCATGTATCAAGTTATACTTTTAAAAGAAAAAATTTAAAAAAATAATTAATAAAAATCATTGGGCGCTGATAAAATGCCACCACTTGCAGATACTTCGACTACCTCTTTTACATTGATTTTGAAGCTTCCATGGCAGAGCCTCGTGCCCAATATGCGCTGGGCCATCTTCAGGTCAGTCTTTTATTTGCATTTGAACATCCTTTTTTTTTCTAATATATATAAACTTGTGGTAATAGGTAATGATGGATTGCCTACATTTTATAGAGTACTTGGTTATATAAACTCTGTTTTGCATGTTCTATGGGTTGTGATGTGCATTTTATTGTCTTTAATCTACAGGAATTTGCAAGGTTTATTCGAGTCCTCGGATGTTATCCGATGGACACAAGTTCAATAAACAAATGTGGCTAGTGTACTTTGTTATAGCCCTATATTCGAGTCCTTTCGGTAAGAGAAAACGAATGGTTTTTTAGTTTGTATATACGAAAGGTATGGAGCAATCAACGAAATGCTGTGTTGTTCAGTCGCTACTGAGTTCAATTTAGAAGAGATTTACAATATTTTTGGGTGGTCAAGACATTATTAGAACTTTGAAATCGTTATTTGATTTTTATTCAACAATTAATTGACCTTGAAGTGCTATCATGTTACATTTCTTCTTGTAGTTGAAATCTGAAGCCTGAAATAAAAGCATATTGTCATTTACTATGTGATTAATACTTGCTTCCCAGCAGCATTATCAACTGGAAATTTAATTTACTGACTGAGCTCTGAGCAAAAGGAATAAGGCTTTACATTTGAGATAACTTGGGTAAAATGGGTAATCATTCATGATTGAGCAGATGTTATTGTGACACAAAAAAAAAAACCTGAGTGAAAAAATTACGGCCGAAATTTGATATGTAAGAAAAAAATATTTTAGGGTGATAGGAAACTTTTTGGGAAGATAATGATAGAATATAAATAATTTGTTTGTGATTTGATATAAAAAATTTGTCAAAAAAATTTAAGTGAGTCCACTTTCTATTTATAGTGAGATAAAAGTGTGCGAAGGAAGAAAGGAAAGAAAGAGGGAGGAAAAAGATTTTTTTTTTTTTTTTTGAATATAGAGTTAAATTGAAAATCTTTCCAGACAAAAATAATTGACATTATTTATAAGCATTTACTTTTTCAAACATTTTATTTTTTCTCTAGATTTTCTGAAAATTTGACCATGAACACTTGGGATAATAAAGCACAAAAACGAACAAAATCACCCACGCTTGTACATACAGAATAGAAAATCCACATAAATAGGTTATACATGCTAGCATCAAAAAGAGTTTATACACAAAACAGTCCACTTGATTATTACTTGGCTTCATTCATTATTATGACTGATTACATTATTGAACTGAAACAGTCAGTTGAAGTTCACTATTTCGCCTCGAGTTCCTTGAGAAAATCTGCATGGTCAACCAAAACCTACATATACACCAAAGTGTTCGGACACAGTTAAAACATGCAACAAACAAGACGATAGAAAGAGTGAAAATTAAACATTTTTGCCATGTCCTCTTATGTGTTAATAAAATTACCGAGCGTGTAATATAAAATCTGAAACAATTAATATCTGTTGCTATTATTAAATAAACTTACAGTTTTCCACCCATCTGGATCCAAGAAAGAAGTGATCTTAGTGTTAATTCCAGGAATGGGTCCCGGTTGTCGAGTTATCTTCCCACCAAGCTCTTGAATCACAAGGTTCACAACCTCACCACTCTTATATACATCATCAGTACTAATTGCAACCTGAAAATGAAGATTACATAAAAAATAATAAGGCCAAAAAAGGAAGTGATGCATGCTGCTGCGAAGAATGTTACTGATGAAGAGGTTAAGCTAACCTGAGCATATGCATTTCCTTTGGTATATTCAGTTACACCATAATTGTAAGTGAGTTCCAAAACAGTTGTCTCGTACTCATCGGCATATCCCATCATTGCTAGGGTRTACTGCGAATTGAAGAAGATAACATCACTTCAAGRCCAGAATACAAAGATAAGAAAAGACGCCCGTAAAGTTGGATAATTAATTCCATCCTGATACCTTATGTTCCGGTCGGTCGATTTTTCTCAAGAGTTTCATTCCTAATGCCTGCATGAATTTAACAATATGAGAAATCAGCTAATTTTGATATATTGCATATATAAGTGTTGTTAAACACATGAAAACACGCACACTTTAGAACAAGGCGAGGATGAGAAACAATTAAAACTAGGGATAATTACAAAAAGTGCCCTGGAGATTTGACCTTATTTCACACACGTGAAAAAAAAATCTTACAAATTTTCAGAAAATACCCATGATTTTATTTTGTTTTGATTCTCCCTTCACATTTATAAAAATATTACAACTATCCCCTTAATTTTAACACTGAATCAAACGTCAGGGGTATTTTTGTAAATTTGAAAGTTAGCTGGATTTTTTTTGTAATTAGGCCAAACCTCAAGGGTACTTTTTGTAATCATCTGGTCATCCCTTGAAACTATTTACAAGAACTAAAGAAACAGAAACTCAAAAAGACAAACAAATAGATCGGGCAACACTTTGAGACATCACTTCAACAAATAAATAAACTTTGAAAAGACAAAAAGAAAAAAGAAAAAATGTGCACCTTCTCATAAAATTTGATAGAACGATCAAGATCGCCCACACGAATCATCACTTGGCAGAGTGGTTCAGGAGTCGGGCCCCGTTGAATTATTTCAAAAAGGTAGCCATCCGGATCCTTGACAAAAGCAATAACAGACGATCCACCTTTAACTGGACCGGGCTCTCGCGTGACAATTCCACCTTTCGCCTTTACATCCTCAACCAATTTGTAAACCTTAAGAAATGGAAATCAGAATGTTTGAGAAACCAAATGAATTTTCAGCCAATAACTTGTATTTATCGTCAAAAGAATAAAATAAAAATGATGGGTGCTTACATCTGGAGTTGCAATGGCGAAATGCCCAAAGCCCGTTCCAATGTCATACTTGTCAACTCCATAATCTGTTTTWACATATTGAAGAACATCAAGAATCTCACACACACACTCAATAAACCATGAAATTCAAAAAGCTAAATATCAAAATCGATAATTTTAACAACTTACTGTAAGTCAATTCCGAGAACGAAGTGAGATTCTTCCGGGCCAAACCCGAGAAAAGCATTTGAATATTTTTCTTCTGGAATATCCCTTTTCCTCAAAAGCTTCATCCCAAAACATTCAGTATAAAACCTAGCACAAAATCAAGAAAAAGCAAAGCGTCAAAACAATAGAAAAAAGCTGCATTATAATTATATATATACATATATTTCTTAAGTGGAAATATATACTTGATGGTGCGATCAAGGTCGCCCACACGATACACAGCATGTAAGAACCGACGCTTATCCTTCTTAGCCCATTCTAATAGCTCGTGACTTGGTAAAACTGGGGTCGATYCCTCAGCCATTGATCTGAGTCTGCATTCAGAATCAAATAAGTTTATTAGTTTGAAGCAAATCTAGAAACAAATTAATTTCTCCAAAGATTAAAGAAAAGTATAATGATCATAAATTTTGGTGTAAAATCTAAAGTCCTAAGAAAATTAGGATCTAATTCAGTTTCTCAAAATCTCAAAGAAATAAAAAGTGAAAATTACAGAGCAAGTAGATTTTTGTAAATAAATTATTATTCTATTTTTCATATGCTTGATCAAAATTTTAATTTATCTGCTATGTAATGAGACAAATCATTTGTGCTTTGTATTGAGCAAAAGAGAATTTCAAAACTACGACCTTAACAACTGCTACAAAAAGAATTGGGGCAAAATACAATTAACAACAACAAGCGTTTAGTTCACCAACATGATGTCAACAAATGCTCCAGGTTATCAAATACTAACGAATCTCGGGCTAAAAAAATTAAAAAGATCCATATCTTACACAATAATCGAACAATTCAGACTGCAGAATTAGAATTAAAAAGCAAAACAACATCTCAATCAAAAAAAAATAATAATAATAATAGCATGAACAGAAAAAATAGACATTAATTCCGACGAAATGCAAGGAAATTAACATAACATAACAAAACAAGAAAATGAAAATGTACCAGAGTGAGAATCAGGGCTCTAAGAGAAAAAATGAAGGATCCAGATACACGTTTTCACTGCTAAGTGACTGAAATGAGATGATCCGGCTATATATGTTCTAAAGTCTCACGGTCTAACGAGTTTAACTAGGGTTACAGACCAGAGCAAAATTATTCCGTGACAGTGGGTAAAAGAAGGGTAGTTCTGGAAGCGACTAGCAGATAGAGATACGTATACGGCCAGAAAAGCGTCTGTCGTGGCTTAAGATTGACAGCTTATTAAGCAGGCGCCAGCCACGTTTTTATTTTCATTTTTATCTAGAAGATTGTCCGATTATTTATTTTTATTTACTCAGGTGTAATAATTTGTTTCAAAAATAATTTATTATTTGGCTTCTTGCAGTAATAAACTTTCAAATTCAACTTTATTGTGAGATTCACTGTGCCACATCAATAAAAAAATAATTAAAAATAAAAAATCCCCGCTCACAATCATAAACCCATAAACAAATTTTTGTGGGACCTAATATCAACTCACACAAATTAAAAGTTGAGTTGACATTTCACAATACTATACCCACAATGGTTTGAAAATTTTCAAAACCAACTTTTTAAAGTAAAAAGCCATCATAAAGATACCATTAACATCATCCTAAGGGTCCCAACAATGGTGGGTTTATGGTTGGGTTTATTTGTTTTTCATCCACTTTGACACCAATTTTTTTTTTTTTTGTAACAGTAATGTTGAGTTGGTATTTACCAACCCATCTTTTAATTATTGTTAGTTTGGATTTTGATTTTTTAATTGAAATAAATGTTGGATATTTATGAATTTATGATTGTAGGCAGAGAGTTTAAAAAATAGTGAATTTAATATTTGTGATGTGTTATAATGGACTTCACAAAAAAGTTGAATTTGTGAGTTTATTACTATAATGCTCGAGGGTTTTGTACCCAAGTAAGCAAGTCCGATTTCTAAATAAATAATAAAAATAATGTACTTGGTATCTAGAAATAAAAATAATGCATTTGGCTTTGTATTGTATTTATGATTCATTTGTTTGAATCAAGTGGGTATCAAAGGTCCACATTATCTCTTAAAAGAAGAATATCTTAGTTAAGTAAAAGGTACATTTTTAATTTCATATAATATGCAACTAAAACTAGGTCTAACTTAAATATTGAAATATCTAACATTGTGGATGATCAAAGAAACTTTTTTGTTTTTGTATGCAGAGACCAAGGCATCTCGTGCATTTATTTATTGTAATTAAATAAATTTTGTGCTTTGTGTTGTTTATGAAAGTTTAGGCTTCATTTATTTGAATCAAATAATTTTAAAACCAATAACAATAAATTCTCTAGAGTTGTTTAAACTTTTACAATAAAAAATATAAGAAGTTTTAATTATTTTTTTTCAAAATTCTTCCAAACTCGTTTGTTTAAATTAAAAAAAAATCAATGATTTGTACCAATTTGATATTGTTTTTTAATTTATAGTATAATTTCTTGTCTTATATGTTTTTAGCATGAATATCTTTCAAAACGTTAAATAATTATATTAACCTCAAAAATTTTATACAATCTGAAGCTCATTAGCCTCACTACCCCACTTGAGATTACAACAGCAACCAAAGGGACGAAAGGACCTGAGCAGGTCTCGACAAAACCAAAACAAAAGCATTCAAAGTTGCTAACTATCAAACTACACGAAAAGCAAACAAAGTAGACCGATGAGTTTAGTTATAGCCAAAACAAAAAAAATGGACAAAAATTATATAGACAGACAATAATCTTCTCATCATAGCCTCCATCATCCACTTTTAATAGCGTCAAGTGAAGTAGTCTCAAACTGACTATTTTTAACAAATGTTTGAGGACCGCCCACAAAAAAACGGGGTTGATCGTAGTGCGGTGAGGTGACTTAAGTCAAATCTCACGAGAAAGATTAATCGAAAGTTGTTTTTATATTTGAATCATGAAAAAGAAAATAAAGAGAAAAGCATCCTAAACACACGATCAAATTTTGGGATTTTGAGTTTCTAGCAAACTAAGACGATAAATTACATGACGAGAAATGAAATCAAAGACTTGAATAAATAAAACGGAGGTCTAACGTTATAAACCTGTTTCTACGATCAATTGATAATTTATCAAACACTTATCTACAAACCTGGGTTATTAGTCCCGATTCTCAATTAAACACATGATAATTACCAATTGATAGTTCTAAACTCATTTAGCATCTATACCTATAAATTCTAACCTAAAATCATCAAAAGAATGCAATGACATAGACTAAGAGCAAGCATGAACATAATTAAATCAATGAGAAAACTATAATCTAAACTAGTAAAATCATAATTAAAAGCACAAATAAACTAACACAAGAATTAGAGGGAAAATACTTTTGAGCAACACTTAAACAAGCTAATCTTACACGTATACTAACCTAAAAGGCTATTATATACTACAAGTCAACTTCAAAGATAAACGTGCTAAACCCACTTGCTCTACACTACCAACTATCTTAACCATATCAAAAAGGGGAAATGAGCAAGAAGACAACAATTGAGAAATTTAAAAAGTTTATCAACAATACAAGAAAAGTTTAAACATCCAAACTACATCTCATAATAAGAGAATACATTATTTCCTACATTCATAAACATTATAAAGAAAACTGATATTCTATAATTAATAGTAGTTCACGACATTAAAGGGGTTAACTCTACGAATCATCTTCTTTGATTCTCCTAATAAACACTATATATTATTTTAACAAAATTGTGTTCTACTACAATTCTGGATTTACTGACGACGATCGTAAATTAGTATCCTATATTCAACTACTCTGATGAACTATAATTGCAAAAAAGAAAAAAAAACCAATAAAAAAAACATAAATCAAAGAGTTTTATTTGTCATGTTCAGAATTCATACCTGATTCGACTATGACTAGAGGTTCTTCTATTGTGTATTTTTTTCCTCTTCGCCTTGTACTGACAAATTAATACTTCTTCAATGTTTTTTTCCTGACTTTAATTTTACATTTAATTTAACTCTACAAGACACGAACTGTAGTCGAAGCGGTTCATTCATGAGAAACTGATGAGAAAACTGACTGAAAAGGGAGAAGTAGTTTTGCCATATTTTCTCGTATATTTGAAATTTTTTGCAGTTGAATTGGTATTATAAATTAATTTTTTTTTGAATGCGTAAAATTGAGTTTTATTCCCTCAAAAYAGGTAGTTACGTAAATTACTTAAAGAGAACTTCTCATAGGATCCGATGTATTATAATTGGGCCTCACAGAGGCGTTATCCAGTAACAATGTATGAGCCCAAGCTTCCAGTTACCGCCATTCAAAGTAATACCAAGAAACCTAATCCATCAGCCCTATATAATTCTCCCCACATTCTCCGCAATTTCATTCACCACACACCTGAGTATCGTTCAAATTGAAATTGCCTTTACCTTTTTTTTTAATCTCTCTGTTTTTCATTGTTAATGGGGTCGGTGATGATGAACAATAAGGCCTGTTTCTCAAAACATTCGCAGGGCCGCCTAAGAGCTTTCGCCTTTCGCCGGGCTTGAGAGTTTATGCTGCTTAATTCTTTCTTGGATGTCTGAGACTCTTTTAAATCTGTCTGTATTCAATTTTTCGTTACATATATTTTGAGATTTCCTCATTTTTTTAAAAAAAAAATTAGATTTTTATTTGTGAGAGATTTTTCTCTAAATTTTATTTTTGAGGGTTAGATTTGGGCCTTTTACCAGCATTTGTTTTGTTTTAGTATTTTGGTGGTCATTCATAGAAAATAATTGTTTGAAAGAAAATCAGTGATGATAAATCCAAAGGCTTGTTTCTCAAGATTCGCAGTGGCCGCCTGAGTGCTTTCGCCTTTCGCCGGGCTTGAGAGCTTTGCTGCTATTTTTCCTTCCTTGGATGTCTGAGAATATAGGCCACCACCAATTTTTTATAAAAGTTCCCTAACGTTTTTAACTTTTGGGTTCTGGGTATTTGGATGAAATTTTCCAAGACAGATAAAACTGAAACATGTTTGAAATTTCTTTTGGAACATGAGTTCGATTTTAGTTTTTTTTTTGTCAATTTTATTTGTTTGATTGATTTTAGGGTGTGAGATTATTGATTTTTGTTTGAAAAAGATATTGTATTTTCACTTCCTTATACTGATGTATAATTGCTATTTATTATACTATTATTTATTATTGTTAAATAATTATATTTTAATATTTAAACTAATTCTCAACTTGTGTCTATTTTTCGTTAATTAATTTATTATTATTATTATTATCATTATCAAATATTTTTATATATTAATATTTAGATTGAATTCATTAAAAATTTATAATTTGATACTTGGAAGAATTCAAAACACTCATATTCTTAATTCTTCTCTCGGTACCGGTGTATTAATAATTATTTATTTATTATTTTATATTTTTATTTTTATGTTTATGTTGAATTTGTTAATGATGTTTAGATAATATTTAGATAATTGCAAATAACTCAATATTACTTATATTTTATATTTTAAATTCTAAGATTTTTTTTATTTAACTTTTATTTCAACAATATAATTTGTTATTTAATTAAGATAACTTTTTAAAAGATGTCACATTCTAAATTAGTGTCTAATCTCTATTTAATTAATTAATTATTAAATTATTTTATATTTTAATATTTATATTAAAATTATTAATAATTATTAATTACAAATTTTGAAAAACTCAAAAGATAACACACCCTCAACAAGTGTCATATTGTACTGATGTATAATCAATATTAAATAATTAATTATTACTATATAATATTATATTTAAAGTAAATTCTTAATAATATTCAGTTAAATATTCATATTATTGCAAATAATTCTTAATTTATTTGTACAAAATAATATATTATAATAAACTTGTTGTAATAAGTAATAATTTTTATATATGGAATGTCTAATATATTATAATAATAAGTACCTTTGTTCATAAATAATAAGTACCTTTGTTCATAACTCCTTAAAGGCAAATACTTGTTCATAACTCCTTAAAGGCAAATACTTGGGTGAAACCGGTTTCATTCTATGAGACCACTTCTTACCATGCTCATTTGTTCAACCCACCCGCGCTATCCAACCTGCCCATCCACCCACTCATCCCCTAACTCTAGATATAAAAACGAATTTTGGCGACCAAAAAAAATAAAAATTATACCATTTGAAATGTATTGACGCTCTCATTCTAAATCTGAAATCAGATTTACGATTTGATGTCCCGATCTAGGTCAAACTTTATGAATTGTTAACTTTGACCTCAGGGCCAATTTCAGATCGGAAATCACTGAAATCACCGTTCAACTCCTCATGATTTTGGGCGTATGTGTGTCGCCGATGATGTGGTGTGTGCAGGTGTTGAGATAATATTAAATTTATTTTGTATTAATGTGGCTTTTGAAAATAATTTTATCAATATGTATATGTTATATGCAGATTTTAGATGTTGATGTGTTGGAGTATCACAAAAAGTTGATCAAGTATCAGAAAAAACAGTTGAAGTATCACATAATTCTAGATATTTGATTTAAACAGTTGAAGTATCACATAATTCTAGATATTTGATTTCTATAATTACGTATGTTTTTTTTTTTTAAATAAGTAATTCAAAGTATTACAAATGTAATTAAAAGTATTAGAAAAGGTATTAAAAGTATCACAAAACACACTTTTTTTTAATCACAAAAATAGTATGAATTTTTACAATATCTGATCAAGTATCACAAAATATATTAAAAGTATCAGAAAAGAT
>BMAC01000261.1:52516-73514 GCA_014905375.1 Phtheirospermum japonicum | reverse complement strand
ATGTGGGATATATATAAGTTATTCAACACATCAAAGAATAACAAAAAATAGAAATAAAAATCATTTTTTCTGGCGGCAACATGCTTGGACCCGCTTATTGGGTCAAATCAATACGATTTTATGAAAAAAATATTCTTTATAGGCAAAGAATAGATATTTTTTTGTATAATAAAGTAAATTTTTTTATCTATACCGAATCACATTTTTGATCTGATGCATTCTATTCCATGAATATGATATCTAATCTATGAATATGATATCTAATCTAGTGCGATGTATGGAATTTTTGACAAAGGTGGGAGATTGCCTTTTGATTTACCAGGAGCAAAATTATAAATGCTCTATGTGATTGGCCTTATTTCGACAGGGTACAAATATTTAAATTTGATATTTTTAAATACTTTTCAAAACTATTGTCGATACTAAGTAGCATTTAAAATTTTGTATCCGATACGCACAGCGCCTAGCATTTAAAAATAAGAAATATTTATCAAAATACTAAAATAATAATATTGCAAATGATAAATACAAATTGTAACATTATTTATTCTATTTACGTGAAGATTATTTTTCATAATAAATAATTTATACAGTAAGACTGATTTTAACAATAAAGAATCTTCAATTTTTTTTTACAGTGAGACATGAAATTAGTTGTAAAGTATATCAAAATACCCTAAACTTGACGAGTAAACCCGTAGAAAATTGAGTTTGAAAAAATGTAAAACATATAACATCCGCGTGTCATATGTGAATATATGATATAAAAAGTTGAAATCTATAAGACATTGATATTGAAATGTAGTATACGTAATATTATTTGGTTCTTTTTTTTTCTTTTCTGCGTTAGACACTAATTTGTTCGTATAAATATATAATGTGTGTATCAAGACATTTTATTGGGATTATATTTAATATTTATTTTCCTATGTGCAATAATTTATTATTATTTATTTTATCTTTTGTCTCCCCCTTTTTTGTTTAACAATAGTTTTTCATATATATTTTTAATATTATCTTCATTTAATTATATTAGGATTAGATAAAAAAAATTATATTTATATTTTTTATATTTATTTTTCTTTTATAATAACTTTATATAACTCGTATTTTTCTTAAATAAATATTTAAAATTCAAATAATATTATTTCAACTTTTATTATAAATAAAAATTAATTYAACTTAATATAGATTTTTTCTAACTGCTATTATTTATATTTTATATTAGTAGAATAAAAGAAAGATATTGAATTAGGTAAAATATGTTAAAAAAATATTAAATTAGGTAACATGTAATAAAAAAAGATATTAAATTGGGCAAAATATAATATTAGAAAAATATTAAATTAGGTAAAATATAATAAAAAAATATTAAATTAGGTAAATATTAGGTCCGTAAGCATAACGAAGCACCAGAATTTTTTCCAAAGTTAACAAAGTTGGCGCCTGAATATTTTCAACGTTGGCATTATAGATTTATAATGCCAAAATTAAACAAATAATGAAATAATACAAACATTATTATTTAACATGTAATTTTGTGTATTTTTTATTTTGTTTTGAGGTATCAACTCCAACTAACTTATCGAGTTATCGGCCAAAATATCCTCTAAGTTGCAAGGCAGGAAACATGTTATACCACCAATTTCGGGGACAATCTTAGTTGACACTTAAATTCTTCTGCCAAATTGAGGACAGCAGCACATTTGCTAAAAATAGAATAAAAGATCAATTAATTTATGAATGATAGTTGTAGAAATAATGTGTTATTCTATAAGTTGCTAAAAACTGAGTAAAAATTAATTAATTAATGAAAGATTGTTATAGAAATATCTTAAAATTAATATATTATTCTAGGAGAAGTTAGATATTAGATCAATAAATCATACTCAAAATAACCACACACAAATATAATTTTCACCGCTCCACCCATAAATGAAATATTATCCAAAGCACAAATAAATTGTGGATACAAATGGTTGTCTTATCCATTTCCCCTCTTACAAACAAAAGAATTGCAAGAATGCTAGTTAAACATAACAGCTTTTCAGCATTTTTTCCAAATTTCAATCCTAAAACATGGCTGAAACTATCACTTCCTTCCCACTTCTCAAGCCTTGCATCAAACATAACTCTGTACAGAAAACGAAGGTCGAATTTAGCTCATTTTCAAAATCACTAAGGCAATGCTCAAGTTCAAGATTGCATCATTTAAGAGTTAACGCGTTACCGGATTGGCCATTGATGGCCGTTCTTGTTGAACACATGGAAGGACAAAGAGACCTAATCACCCACAAATCAATATGGCACCTTAGTGACCAAGCCATGAAGAATGTTTACACATTCTACATAATGTTCACATGTTGGGGATGCTGTTTCTTTGGGTCCGCAAAGGATCCATTCTATGACTCAGAAGCATACAGAAAAGATGGAGGAGATGGTACTGGACATTGGGTTTAGGAGAAGCAAGAGGACATGGAGGAAACAGCAAGAGCTGAGCTGTGGCGTGAAGAGCTGATCGAAGAAATTGAATTGAAGGTGGAGGGGCTAAGAGAGCTGGAAGAAGCTGCCAACAAAAAAGAAGAGCTTGTTAAGTGATCATTACTTTTCTTTTTTCGTATAAGTTTTACAATCTTTAAATTAAGATTGCAGGGGTTGCAATTTTAAATTTTACATTGCAATTAATTTCTAAAAATCGGTCTAGACGCCCGCCTAGGCGCCACTAATCCGCCTACGATTTTCAAAAGTCGGTCAAAGAAATCGTCGGGCGCCCTAGGCGCCAGGCTATTTTTTTAGAATAAGCCAAAAACATTCTTTATATCAACAATGTTAAAATAATCGATTTAAAAACATTCTTTATATCAACAATGTTAAAAATATTAGTTTCACTTATTGTATTAACTATTTCAATAAGCCAAAAATCTTTGAAGGTATATTAATTATGGATATAATGGGTATTATCATATAAGATAATATTACGTACAAAATAAGGAATTTCTTTTTAATAAATATAAAAAAGATTTACTTTGGCATCAAACATTAAATTTAACATTCTTTACATACAATGAGATTATTATTATACTTGATCCTTTTTTATGCCATAACGAAAGGACCATAATTTTCCTTTTATTTTGGCATCATAATTAAGAAAGTTAATTACGACATATATATTTTCTGTAACTCTCCCATTTTTCTTTATTACATATATAATATTAGACTTAGTGTCTAATTATGGATAGTTATATTAATTATGGATATAATGTGTATTATCATATAAGACAATATTACGTACAAAATAAGGAATATCTTTTTAATAAATATAAAAAAGATTTACTTGGGCATCAAACAATAAATTTAACAATTTTTACGTACAATGAGATTATTATGCTTGATCTTTTTTATGACATAACAAAAGGACCGCAATTTTCCTTTCAATTTGGAATCATAATTAAGAAAGTTAATTTCGACATATATATTTTCTGTAACTGTCCTGTTTTTCATAATTACGTATATAATATTAGACTTAAAGTCTAATTATGGATATGTATATTAATTATGGATATAATGAATATTATCATATAAGAATCATATATAATTATATATATAGCAATTTATTTAAATTACTAATTTTGAATATAAAATTAATCAGAATCATATAATTATATATATAGCAATTAATTAAAATTACTCATTTTGGAATTACTCCTTAATCTGAAATACAAATAGATGGAATTTTATATCTTTCCATAATGTAATTATTCATAATTGTACATATTCTTTTTCATGCGATTCATTTCACTTGATTTTATCTTAATTTTAATATTAATCTATTTCCTTAACAGAATTCGTGTAATCTGTGGATCTAAATAATTGATGCAAATCTCCAGTGAAAAAGTTTGACAAATCTCCAGAATAAATATTCTACTAATAATAATTGATTAACAAATATGGTTATATGCCGAATAGTTATTAATAAAACATTACCATAAATAAGAAAAAAAACAATCATTACAAATAATTGTCCTAATATAGATCTATAGAACAATTATTCTATTACAGAATAATTAATACAAATCTCCGGTGAAAAAGTTTATGGTATATTGGAAATGCAGACAGGAATTAGAAGATGATTGTGATAATCTAAGATAATCTAATATATTATAATGATTATAACGATTCAAGGCAATCATGTAATTAAAAATCAAGTGATTTGGAAGAATTATAACTGTTCTGTGATTCAATACAGTTAATTACAGTAATTATGAACTAAAAATAAAAAAATACGTATCAAAATCGATTTCTTCATATCCACAATTAATTGCATTATCAAAAACGATTTAGTAAACATAATCTGCCCAAAAAAATCAAGTGATTTCGAATATAATTACAATTGTTCAGTGATTCAATACAGTTAATTATAGTAACTATTAACTGAAAATAACAAAAATCATATCACAACCGATTTCGTCATATTCCTTTTAATTGGATTATCAAAAAATCGATAAACATAATTTGCCAAAAAAAAATCAAGTGATTTTGAATAATTATAATTGTTCCGTGATTCAATTCAGATCACATAAAATTTAATCAACAAATAAATAAAATTAATTCAAGCCGAAAATTGATAATATAATCCTTTCTATAAAAAAGATATCTGAATTAAAGAGTAATTCATTGATCTGCACAGAAAAATAAATCGTTTATGTAAATAATTAAATGAAATAAAGAATATTATTTGCAGATAATAAAATATTGAACATACCTCTTATATTTCAGATCTCTGAACTCGGAAGTCGGCCATAAACGGAGAATTATTACAAATAATTAAGATCTGGAAATTATAATTGCAGTATAATCAATTAAAATAGGAAAATAAGATATGAACAAACAGACTAAACACCGATAATGGATATTTCCCTGTTAGTTAAGAGCACAATCTGCGAATGTTTTGATTGCAAATTAAAGAGCAGATCCACCCATTAAGCCTGCAAATCTATGTTGTGGAAAAACGAAAAAATGAGACCCGACACATATAATTTTGATTTAATTCGAAAACATAAAAGTTAGATCTGAATTATACGAATAATTTCAACACTTTCATGGAACTTTCGATGAAAAATTGGATATCGCCATTTATTTTTTCATGTTCTTTTTGTAAAGAACAGGGTTATTGAAAAAAAAAAGGACGAAATGAAGAGAGAAGAAAATGAAATGTAGAAAGAATAAACATTAGAATGAAAACGTGTGAATAAACAATAATGGGAAAAAAGTTCTTATTTATACCCAGTTAAAAAATCCCACTTTGGTAACAGACTATACGAACTGTTAGAACCTGCCAACTAATAAACCGAAACTATTGTTAGATGCCACATGTCATCCGAAGCTACGACTGACTGACACCTAGGTTAGGGCGTCAACAACATTAACAAATAGGTGGATCTTACAACTAATTTCGTGACTCCCGAGTAAAAATAACTTGAAAATTCTTTATTGTAAAAACTCATTTTACTATAATTAGAACAAATAATACACCAATTTGTGCGTAAAAATATAATCTTCGTCTAAATAGAAAAATAATATTACAATTTGTGTGTACTATTTTCAATATTATTCTTTTAGTTTTTTGAATGAGTGTTACTATTTTTCAAATCCCGCGGGTGTTAAACTATAGTAATATAAATCAATATAAGTTTTAATTTTATTAGCTACAATTTTGCAAAGAAATGTTAGTTAAAAATAACTTAGCATTGTTCGATATATTCACCATATAGTTTGCATTAATGTTCTTATTTGGTCATTTTAAACATTCAATAGTATAAATAAATTAGTTTTAAATTATATCTGTATTTAAAATTAATGAAAAACACATTAATATTTTATATCTCATTCAAACATTTTTACCAAACAACTAAACTAGATAATCTTCTAAATTTGGTAAAAACCTCTAATTTATACTCCGAAACTCTGGCTTACAAACAGCGTAAACACAAATAGCTACACAGACACCTTTACTTGCAATAGAATGAATCTAACGTGAAAGAGCAATTAAGTAAAACATTTAGATTCATTCTACTGCACCAGTCTTGTCATGTGACATTTTATCATCTCAAGAGAAAACAAAGGAAAAAAAATAAATCAATGTTCCACCAAGTCAAAAGATAATTTAACATGGCTCCCATCTTCATTAACATACCAAACCTAAACCCTAACATCACCACAAGCAAGAAAAAAACACGATTTATTGGGTCGATGAAGCAAAACTAATAACTACTACAAAAACCAACGACAAACCAAATATATACTTCAAAAAAATCGATCCTTTCATTGAAACGCATTCACAAACGCCAACAACGACTCCACATCCCTCTTCTCCGACGGGTACTTAATCGCACGTGACGAATGCTTCGAGAAAAACAACAAAGTTGGAAAACTCCCCAACTGCAACTCTCTCTGCGCAAATGCCTTCTCCTCCCCGTCCGCCCTAAACTTTGCCACCTTCACACCCGACCCCACAAGCTTCCCCGCCAAATCCACGTACGTATCCTCCATCGCCTGGCAAAACGGGCACCACGGCGCGTAAAGCACAACCACCCAATCCTCCTTCCTATTCTCCAACCTCAGCAAGTTCTCGATCCCGGCTCGGCTCAAACTCACGACCCTCTCCGAATCAAACAGATCTGCGTGGGCCACCGTCCCGTTTGCGTGAACCGCCCCATTCCCGTTCCCGTTCAAATTCTCGTCTTTAATATTGCCCTTGTGGAGCCCGCACTCCTTCGCCTTCGCATCCTCCCACCACCACCTCCCCTCGCGCTCGTGCTGGCCGGGCAACACGGCCCGCGTGCACGGCTCGCACCCGATCGAAATGTAACCCTTCGCGTGCAACGAGTTGACCGGCACGTCCATCGTGCGTAGGAAATTCCAAATGTCGTTGCCCTTCACATTCGCGACGGGGTTCCATTTAACCAGACTACCGGGCCCACCGTCGAGACCTTCGAAAACAGGGTCGACTTGGACGACAGGGACTTCGGACCGGGTCCCAGGGGACTGATCCTTGCGCTGGCCCGTAATCCAGGCGCGCAGGCCCTTGAGGGCCCGCCTCAGGGGTTTGACTTTCCTCACGCGGCAGCATTCTTGGTGGCCGTCCTCGTAGAAGGAGAAGAGACCCTTGGTCTGGACTAGAGACTGGACTTCGCCGGCATCAGGGAACGTGTACTCGATGCGGATGTTGTAGTGCTTTTCGACTTGGTCGAAAAATTTGTAGGTCTCAGGATTTAATCGACCGGTGTCCAAACTGAAAACCCGGAATGGGCGTCCGGTTAGATGTGCATATTCGATTAAAGCAACATCCTCTGCCCCACTGCAAAATGAAACAGTTATAATAATTTACTACAATTGATAATTAATATGAACCTCATAACCCCAAATACAGAACATAATTATATCAGTGTATTTTTTTACAAAATCAGTGAACCTTTTTCAAAAGAATTGTAATTGGACCAATTAAAACTCAGAACAAATAAAATCCCAAAAAAGAACCCTTTACACATTACACACCATTCTTCTATACGAGTATTTCAGATGCCCTCTGTGGCCAATTGCTACTTTTCAAAAATAATTAAAAAAAAAAATCACGAGTTAATTATAATTGCTAAATGCTAAAATATTGTCCAATTTTTAGTAGAAATGAAACAAACAAAGTAAATAATTTTGTGAATTACCTAAAAGCAATAGCAATATCGTTCCCAAATTTCTCGAGGGCCTTGTCCATAATCTCAAGCGGGGAAGCATTTTCGAGCTCCTTTGCTAATTTCTCATAATCCTCCACCTCCACTTTCTCCACCACCTCTCCTGTATTATACAATCAAAGGGTGATTTCGTCATTTCAAACGCCCTAATCTTCGATTAATACTAAAATAATCAGATAAATGCAGAAAATTAAAAGGAAAAACAATTATCCTCACGTACCAGTAGCGAACAAGGTTGCGGCTGAAGGGACGATCGAATCATTCCTCTTCGGCTCAGCGTTCAACGCCGCCTTCACCGCGCAACGCCGCCGCGAGAAATTCATAGACGCTGATTGGAAATGAAGCCAATCCAACGGCTGAGATGCACCGAATTGTGCGGCTGCAAGAGAGGACCAGGAAATGTAATTTTAGAATCATGCAAAGAGAGAATAATACAAAGGCGAAAAATAGATTAAATTAAAAAAAAAAAAAAGAAGAAGAACAACCTTTGGTTTGCTCAAGAGCAGATGATAGCGAAGAGCTATGAACAACGGATGAAGATGAGACAGCTAAAGCCATTGAGGTGTCTCTATATATCACGTATGCACAGTAACTGAGAATGTAATTGTAAACAAGAAATGTGCGTGGATTTTGAGTTTCTGGGTTTTTGGAAAATTGCTTGTTTGTGGTGTGTGTGGACGAAGTACGATTCCGGAAATTATATATATAACGGTGGAAAATGACAACGGAGGCCACGGACAATGCAAGTTCATTGAATGTGGACGTGTTTTGGGTTTTGAATGCAATCCTACGTGGCGAGAGACCATTGGCTGCGTGTTACTGTGGCTTGGGTCAGCACATCCGTCATGTGGCGGCCGAAGGGTCTGAGAGATGCGAAATTCTTTACGGACCAAAAACTTGTTTGAATCGGATGCTTCTTGGATATTCCCTTTTATTTATTTCCTGTGTGTCTTATATTTATTTCAAATTATATTGTTGTATTTGAATAACTTGCATTGCATACAAAATTTATCGCAGTTTATAGTACTGTAGTGTCAGAAAATGTTATCAAGTATCTTGAGTTGAAATCATATTATTTCAGGAAATTATTGGTTAAATCATTTCATTTTATTAGACGGTTATTTATGAAATCACATTGTTTTAGGAAGATTTAATTTTATTGTTATTCTCGGTAGTTATAATTATTTAAATTACCAATGAAAATGTGAGAGGCTAACATTGCGTGAAAATTTGGCAAGACAAGATTTTCAATTAGTATATATACTTAGTGTATGTTTAGCGAGTACAATAAGCTAGCGTATACCTTATTTAGAGATCTTATAAACCTCTTGTATTTAAATAAGACTTGTTTGGTTGGATGAGTTTATTTAAAAGTTTGAGTTTATTTCAGATGATACTAGTATAAGATTTTCAAATAAGCTTACGAAGTTTTTTGATTTTATTACTCTTTTAACCATTTTATTTTTGGGAAAAATCACATTATTATGTTATTAGATTTTTTTCCTTTCACCGTTTTGTTAATTATTACTTGAATATTTAGACTTATTTTTGTACTATGCAATTATTTTTTTCTTCTTCTTATTATCGTTGTTGTTGGTGGTGGTGTGTTATAATTATTATTTTAGTTTGACTCTATAAATTGGCCTATAATCGAAAGGAGAAAAATTCTTCCCCTAACCCATTAAAAGAAAGTATTGTGCAATTGTTGAAAACTAGGGTATAACAACGAGATTGGCAATAAAAACAATATAATTAGATTTATAATGCTAAAATTATATTAAAAAGATAAAAAATAACATAAACACTATTATTTTAAATAGGTATATTTTTTTAATTTTGTATTTTTGAACTAACTTATCAGCTAAGTACACGCGTGGTTGAGCAGTTCAGAAGTACTTATTGCTTATTTCTCTCTAATCAGTTCTTATTTGATAAAAAATTTTAATCAGCTACTAATAGTTGTTAGAGTCCAAAAAGCTCTTATTCAAAAAAAGTTACATAACGTAGATTTTTCAAATCATAGCTGATTGAGAAAATTTTAATTTTTAACATTTTTCTTAATATACTCTTTTATATAGTAACAAATTATTTTATATTTATACAAAAATAATATTTTTGTACATAAGGAGATTTCTATTTATTAATATACTTATTTTTTATTGTAGGAAGTCTTTATTTATTATTTAAATTTATTTGTTATTATTATTATTTTTACTTTTTAGGTATATTATTTTTATATCATGTTTATATAGTAAATTGACGATCACTCATTTAATTTATCAAACAATAATTTAAAACCAGCTATTAGCTATCAATCAACAACTATAAGCTCTTAAGATCAACCCAACCCTAAATTTTGCAATATCTTTATTTACATCATTTAACTTTTCATCTATTTATTATTTATCAACTACCAACTAACTAACTATCACCTAACTTATTAATTATATTTGCCAAATATAGCGTTAGTATTTTGCAACCTAGTTTTTTCTGTCAAGAAAGTTGAGAATTTTTTCGTTTAGTGTTTAGAAAGACTCCCTCGGTAAGCTCAATGTGTGGGATATACAAACTAAAATTTAAAACAGGAAAATTATCTTTCATTTATTTAGACAATAATAACAAGCCATCACTATCGCATTATCGGAACTAGAAAAAGAAGCCACACAGAATAATTCAAAACATGGTACGCTATTCTGATGGGTAAATTTCAGCCACCTAGTTAAATTAACTTTTCTAAACACGAAATTACAAGGAAATGAAACACGAGAGCAGACGAGTAAAAATCGTAGTATTGTGTGTGATGTAAGGGTTTTTTTAATGCAAACCGATTGCGGCACAAGCAAATCAATCCTATTGAAAATTCCATTCAGACGAAGGTTAATGTTTAATTTGCATTTATATTACTTTCACATAATTAGTCCAAAATACTGATTTGCGAATGTAATGATGAAACAAAACGTGGTATATATATTCGTCAAAATGTGCATTTACTTTGTCGCGTGTAATTAGGGATGAGCAGAGGACTTGAAAATATCCGAACTGTATCGCAAGCGAAAAATTTCCGTTGATCATTGACCAATTTTCGAACCGAATCGTCTCTAACTTTTTTTACGGGATGGATCTAAAGATTTTTTAATTCCCTTAAAATCTATGTACCGAATCGAGAACCGATACTAGAACCGATTTATAATTGTATTAAAGTAGCTATAAATCTCATTATATTCGATAGTTAATAAGTAAAATACTATTTTTTTATTAATTTTGTATCTTAATTAATCATCAACTAACAAGTAAAAGTTAAAATTTACAATAATCTAGTAATTTTAATTTACGATTATAATTTTGGCGTAAAACGGAGATTTATCTGAAAACCGAACTGAACCGTACCAGAATCGAAAAAAAACCGTTGACTTTGATTTTTCTTCAAATTGAACCGTACCCAAAAAATAATGGTACGGTTCTAGAGATTTTCAAATCCCCAAACTGAACCGAACCGTACTCACCCTACGTGTAATAGTTTCTTTTATTAAATTAGATTAGAAAATGGGGGTGGGGGGTGGTTTGGTAGTAACTCGCTTTAACTTCTTTTATTATGAAGATCAGTCCTCTTTTAATTTTTTTTTGTTTCAACTATCTATCTCCCTATATGAATTAAAGTTAATTTTCTTGTAACTCAAATACCTTTGGTTTTTTTTTTCGAAATATAAAGTATGTAAAATTTGAAGGTCTATGGTTTTGAAAATAAGTATCAGTATATGATGTTGTTTTCAATGTTAATCAATACTGAAACCAACATCAACCAGAGTTTAACTAAAAATATGCAGCGGAAATATAAACTCAAGAACACAGCAAATTAAATTCAGTTCACAAGTAAAAGTACTTGTGAACTTGGGTGCACAAACCCGAAAATTATATTACTTTCTTGTTTACGATCAATACATAAAGATATGAAGTAATATATGAAACTAAAGTATCAAAAACATGATACTAAATACTTGTCGGCTTAAAGAAAAGATCTCCTCCGTTGGTTACGCAACTTCGAAGAACTTCTTGATCTTGGACAGTGGCTTCAAGTAGTTGCTGGTGTTCTTTCCTTGCTTGTGCGTCGTCTGCTTGCGTCTTCTAAAAAATTCGTGCTTCTCTCAAATTGTGTCCAAGTCTTGGTTGTCTCTTGTCTTAAATAGACAATTCTAGAAACCTAACAAAGTTCAAGAAACCCTAATTTATTTCTCAAGGTGATGAAGTTTCTCCAACTAATTGAATTCTTCTTTTGATGATTTATGTTTGCAACCTATTATACTCTTCCGATTATTGATATTTTTTATTTAGTTAATTGATTTCTTATGCAAAAAATTTGCTTACTTGTTTTTGGGAGAACTTTGTGTTATTATCGTTTGTTGGAAAAGTGAAGAAGATGTTGTTATTGAATACCTCAAAAATAATAGATGGATTGTCTCTTTACTTTATCACCTCTGATATGTTACTGGATGAGTGACGGATGAGTGAAGACGAAATCAAATTGTTATCTCACAAAGAGATGGCAAAGCCCCAGCTAAATACACAAAGCACAAACACAAGGCAATCACAGATTTCAAAAGAAACATGCACACAGTAAATTACGAATAAATCACAATGACGAGCAAATGCGGATTTACAAGTAAATCACGATACTAATGCTTATCGGTCCGATAACTAACTTATCAAAATAAATCAGTTACCGACCTTAGCACAAAATTGACAATTCACGCTAGGGCCGCTCTCGGATATTTTTAGGCCCGGGCTAAATGAAATATAATGCTTCAATTACGTTTTTTTTAATCATGAAATGATAAAATAGAAAATAAATTAACAAATGATACAAAACATACACTCTTAAAATTCCAAGTGCAAACATACCTGGTATGAAAAAAAAAACTTAAAGGGAAAAATAGCTTAATAATAATTTTATACATATATAAAAATCTAATAGGCTTTATTAAAGTAAAGTAAAATTGTGTTTTAACATCATCTCTCACCAAATATAAAATTATTTTGGGGCAGTTTTTGAACTAAAGTAAAGATCATAATCGAGTAATCCAACACAATGTCGACCATTACTTTCCAAAACTTGAGGCGGGTTAAAAAAATTGGGCCCTATTTTCTGATATTAAAAATAAAATAAGTTCCTAAAAGACGGTAAACATCCATTTTGGATTATATTATTAATTATTACTACCAAATAGCAAATTTACCAGTACAATAAAACCTATTTAGTTTTTTTATACTTAGATATGAATAAGGACTTATAATTTACGTTTAATGTTTGGTACTTCGCTTTAAAAAGTATATATTTTAAATTTAAATAAATTTTATTAGCATGTATTGATGATAGAAATAATGGTTTTTATTAATTAGTAAATATTTCTTATTTATTTATAAGTAAATCGATTAAAGTTGATGAGTTTGATTAATAAAAAATATAAATAAAATGTCATTGATAGATATAAGAATTGTATACATATAAGGACATAAAATAAAATACACAAATTAAGAGAGAAGATATAAGAGAGATGAGAAAATATTAAAAAGGGAATTATATAATCATTTTTAAACATATAAGGACATAAAATAAAATACACAAATTAAGAGACTAAATATAAAAAAGATGAGAAAACATTAAAAAGAAGATTATATAATAAAAACTCGCCATCGAAGGAATAAATAGCTATTAGGGATTGCACCAACAAGCTAGCATGGTATTTTGAAAAAATATTGCAACAAAATATTATATATACATGAGTAAAACAAATTTGGTGCCCCACCTAAATTTTGGGCCCTAGGCTTGAGCCCAGGTCGCTCTGAGCCAGGACCGGTCCTGATCCACGCTGCTCCAGATCCCCTATGCTAAGCGGCCCGGGCAAGAGGATTTCTCGTACGTGAATTCTCGAGAGATTACGAACGATCAACCAAATGATAAATTAATTAACAAGGTACAAAAGAATGGCACGTAATCAACAGAATAACAACGAGGGCACAAAGCAAACACGCTCGACTAACCTGGATCTAACCTAAAATTACCAGCTAGATCCCAAACAGTTAAACCCGCTACAATCGGTATTTACACTACGAAATTAAAGAGGAGAGAATCAAACCAATTTACCAGAGTAGGATCCCACATAGGGACCCAATCCACCGGAGTGGTGGACGACGAGCGCTCTGATACGTGTTGGGCTCACCGCTCATCTCGAGCATCAACGTCGTTGAAAGATGCGATAGAAGGGAGTTCCGACTGTCAACGGCGTACAACCTTTTAATGGAAAGAAGAACGGTTTCGGGGATCATCAACCTAATAATCTTGATAATCAGTGGCCTACGCCTGTCAAACTATCGCCGCTTCACAATAAATTCCGGAGCGGCAACCCTTTTCATTCTCCAACATCTCGGAGATTTCATTCTTGAACCAAGTTCCGTACGCCACCTCATGAACAAACAGGCGGTCTGGAACCGTCAGAGCGAGAACCAGCGATGAGGCAAGGGTCGCCTGGTTCTAGTGATTCCACAATGCGGACTTCACGCACTCTCCGGTTTGCATGATTCCTAATAGCCTGGTCAATTTCCGCTCAAGATTCACAAGCACGCTATCACGTATTTAGAATTTTCAACGTAATTCCAGAGGCCCGCGCGGCACCTCTCCCTAGAGGCTCTGCATTTTCACCGGGGTAATGTAATGGTTTCGCCCTGCCTTAGGATCCTCAGGGAACGGATCCAGATCCCGACCAGGTTTGGGTAGGCTTGGCCTAATCCCCTCTTCACCGTTAATTCCATGAATAGCGACAAGCTCCCCATACTTAACCAGGTCGGCATGCCTGAACTCGGAAGTGGATATGAGCGTAACTCCACCGTAACCATTTAGAGCCATTCCTACCACAATCCACCAACAATTATCCGTCTCACGTTGCCCTTTTCATGCAGGGCTTGACATTGATGTCAGGCCCCACGCGTAGGGACCGGACCATGGCGGGAGGAGTATGGCCTAACGTGCACAAGGGATGTGCACGAGATGGGAATAAGGGTGCAAGGGCGGCACCATGCGAGAAGGGTCTAGAACCAGATTTGTGCGGAATTTGGCCGAACAGGTTTGGGCCAGGAAGATTCATGGGCGGGCCAACCTAATGGAAGCTGCTAGAATATTGTGGAGGCATATGGACAATTCGGGGCCATTCTAGTAGCACACGGGGCTTACATGTGGGACATGCTTTAGATAGGCTTAGTAGGGACCAAAATGTTCCAGAATTTCCTAGAACATGTATTGGTTTATGCTTGTAATTAGTGATCTTGCCTAGAAAGTGGTAGAATTCTCTAGATGCATCATGTCATGTAAATATAGAGTCAAGCCCACCTTAGGAATAGAAATGTGTGGGACGTTTTACATCTCTCCTTTTGAGGAGGTGATTCTTAGATTTTTGTAGGCTTTTCTAGAGAGTTTCAGTTGAGGAGGTGTAGCTAGTATAAATAGGGGTAGAGACTACTCATTTGTAACCATCAAACAACCGACCTAATCATTCAAGAAACCAAGTTCTTACGTGTATATTTCCACAATCTTTTTCCTCGCCCACAACACCATCTTTTATAATCTCTTGTCAAGCGAGTCTGACTTAGCTACCGCATGTAGCGGAAAAGAGCTAGTGCAAAAAATCTAAGTCCATGACAACGCGCTTCTCTTCGACGATTGGAGAAACAAGCTCGTTCAATTCTCGGATAACTCTATCAGTTTTTTCTTTGTGTCAGACTTCTTTCCAAAAGAAATCACAATTGTTATGAAATAGGGATTGAAAGAAATCACAATTGTTATGAAATAGGATTGACGTATCCATGGTGTTTTTGGAGTTCAGACAATGTGGTTTGGGGGTGAGAATGGTTTAATGTAGGGTTGGAATGGGATTTGGGGTTTTTCGCCTGAGTTTGTATAAGTAACAAGGATGTTAACAAATAAACGCGAGATTTTAAGTCAAGGATATTAACAAATAAACCCGAGATTTTAAGTTGTGGACCCAGTTTCAAGTAACAAGGATGTTAACAAATAAAACGAGATTTTTAAGTTGTGGACCCAGTTTAACAGAGCTGTGTTTTTTTTTCTTAAATATTCATTAACAATTTGTTAAAAAAATACTCTATGTATAAATCACAACTATACTTACGTTTGTAGTATTTTTCAATAACCTCGGTTTTGTTTTATTTGAATGAATTGGGGCAATTCTTATCTAAGACTAAAACTTGTGTTAGGCCAGATTAACGAGTTATGACGTTAGGTCATCTGATCCATTACTATGATGTATCAATTTTTGTAATGTGATATATTGATTTTTTATTTAAATTTATTAATTTTACATAAATTTCTGACCCGTACTATGATGTATTGATTTTTTTTATTATAATGTATTAGTTTTTGCACTACAATGTATTGGTATGAAATTCTGGGCTAACGGATACGCTAATTCGGCCTAATTAAACTCTATTTGTACCATACTACCCCTATTAACAAACGAGAGTAAGAAAATGGAATCCCTAAATCGATGTATAATCCATCTTTTCTCATACATCCTCTCACCCGTTTTCTTTTACTCAGGAGGTTTTCTTCAAAAATATCCTCGATTATCTTGATTATGTACTAGGCGCTAGGGGTGAGCGGAACCGGGTACCCGGTCAATTTTCTTGGAACCGGTCAAGACCGGGTCCAAGAGAAGAGAGACCGGGTCCAAGAAAAGAGAACCGGTCCCGTAACCGATACTAGTTGGGTCCAAAGTTTTTGGAATCGGTCCCGAACCCGGTGGGAACCGGTTCCAAAACTGGGTACGCGATACCATGCAATCACCAAAAATGATTTAATACAATATTTAATTAAATGGATTTTGTATATTAAATTATGCTTCTTAATTAAATGACAATAAGCTCATTATACCATGCAATCACCAAAAATTATACCACACAGTACTTAATTAAATCTTACTATAAATGTTAGCCATTTTTAAAAAACAAAATCTTAGTTCATAATTAATTATATAGATAAACTATAATAATAATAATAATAATAATAATAATAATAATAATAATAATAATAATAATAATAATAAAGACATGGTACCGAGTACCCGGTTCAAGAACTGGTACCAACGGGTACCCAGCCCCGAAACCGGTCCCACCGGCACTACAAAAAAACCCGGCGATACTGACGGCCAAATCCGTCAGGATTCCGTCAGTATATGAAATACTGACGGCCTCCTAACGGATAACAGTCGCCAGTATTTTTGCGGTCAGGATTATGGCATCCTGACGGGAATATATACCCGCCAGGAATGCCGGCGGTTTCCTTGACGGCTTCTTCCGCCAGAAAAGGCCCGCCAGTATTCCTGTCGGGTTGTGCCCGCCAGAAATACCTGATGTTTTCCTGGCGGCTTTCCGCCAGGATGTACTGGCGGTTTTCTTCCGCCAGTATTTACTGGCGGGTTGTCCCGCCAGCATTCCTGGCGGCTTCAGTCAAAAAAATTCCTATAATTTTCTTTAAAAAATTTATTAATAAAATTTCTAATATATTAATTAATAATTAACTAAAAATAATAAACAAATAAAATTCCAAAATAAATAATCCACTAATAAAAAAATCAAAACAAATCATTCAATAACTAAAAATCGTTTCACCAATCGAATGTATAAAATATCCTGAACTATCCATCTAAATCCTCCACCATCTGGACTACGGGGAGGCCGACGAGTCATGGCCCGAGCAACAGCTTCTTCAATCTGCTGTTGGAGCCTCATCTGGGAACGCTCATACTCCTCACGATCCGCTGAATCTCCAGCGCCTGCTCCTCACGGATCCGCTGAAACTGCTCAAGCTGCTCCTGCTGGGACTGCACCTGAGTCTGGAGCCTATGAACATCGGAGGTGGAGGTGGAAGAAGTACTGCAACCCTTCTGAGTCTTCCCAAAGCATCCAAGTCCATAGCGTCGACCCTTCCTATTCCCGACGACCTGTAGGTAGACCTCGTTCGGGTCTACCTGAGGGCTGCTATCATCAGAAGACGCAGCACGCCTCTCCTCCAAAGCCCTCTTATAATCCTCCTGATATCAAATTTTCAACTATTATTATCAAATAACTTTTATCAGATTTTATAATAACTTTTATCAGATTTTATAATAAATCGTTTATATATAACTTATAAACTTACAGCTATCCTCTGGGCTTTGGGATCCGTAAATGTGCCGTCGGGATTTCGATAATATCTCAGCAGAAGCTCGTAGTTACTGGGCCGCGAACCCATCTGTGAACAAGCTGCACATTTATATTAAAATGAAAGATTTGTTATAATATTTAATCAGTAGATTTCGATAATTAGGGTTGCAACGAATTTGATTAACTAACCTTATAAATTGTTGGAGTTCAAAAAAATTTAGTAAAACATATCTTCGGGCCTCGGCTAATTCTACATCCGACAAGAATCTCTTCCCTGCGGCCGAGAAAGCTTCACCAGTATTTTTGAAAACAGATAGAACATTTGGAGTGTCGTCTTCATCATTTTGAACTTCTTCATTACGATTTAAGTTTGTTCTTTTTGTGGAGACATTATCATCGAAGTAGTACGAAATAAAATTCGACGCCTCCTCAACTAGATATGCGTTTGCTATTGATCCTTCAACACACGCTTTATTCCTTACATTGTTTTTCAACTTGCGAAGATACCTCTCGAAAGGATACATCCACCTATATTGCACTGGACCAGCAATTCTCGCTTCGTATGGTAAGTGGACGGACAAATGTTCCATTGAATCGAAGAAACTAGGTGGAAATATCATCTCAAGTTGACAGAGTATTAGGGGAATGTCACGCTCTAAATGACTCATATCAGCAGTTCTAATAACTCTCGCACTCAGATCTCTGAAAAATAAACTTAACTCTGTTAGTGCCTTCCACACTGGGTGAGGAAGCAGTTCTCGAAATGCAATTGGGATCAATCGCTGCATAAACACGTGACAGTCATGGGTTTTCATCCCGTACAATCTCAACCCTTTCATATCAACACAACGACCTAGATTTGATGCGTACCTGTCAGGAAATTTGAGAGCCTTTATCCATTCACACAATGAAACTTTCGACGGCTTATCGAGCATGTACGACGCTTTGGGATACTTTCCTGATGCGTCTGCATGAAGCTCGGGACGGTGACAGTATTCTGCTAACTCATCTCTTGATTTTACTGTGTCTTTTGTCTTCCCTTTGACATTCATCACCGTGTTAAACACATTATCGAAACATTTTTCTCAATGTGCATAACGTCTAGATTATGACGAATCAAGTTAGTGCTCAAGTAAGGCAAATCCCAAAAAATACTTCTTTTTCTCCAACCACTACTCTTCGCTATTAGTCCGTTCACATGTTCTGCATTTTCATCGGTTACCTTCAGAAGTCCTAGCCGCTCAATTTCGGCGAAAATCTCTGTTCCAGAACGCACGTGCGGCGGCAGCGCTTCAACCTTTCTATTTTTCCTAAAATATTTTTCATCTTTACGAAGTCGATGATCACATTCTAGAAACTTACGATGGTTATTAAACCATGACTGTTTCATGCTCTTTTTCAGGGTAAAAGCGTCTGAACTCTCCATGTAATATGGACAAGCCATTCGACCAGACGTGCTCCAACCAGACAACATCGAGTATGTAGGAAAGTCGCTGATGGTCCACATAAGGGTCGCTCGCATCTGAAAGTTCTATTTTTTAGATACATTGTACGAGATAGCACTGTCGGACCACAACTGCTTGAGCTCCTCAATCAATGGTTGTAGGAAAACGTCTAACTTATCTTTGGGGTTTTGTGGCCCCGGGACGAGAACGCTGAGAAACATATACTGCTCTTTCATGCACATCCAGGGAGGTAAATTGTATGGTGTGACAATCACCGGCCATGAAGAGTATTGTTTTCCGAAACTTCCAAAAGGTTGAAATCCGTCTGTACATAGACCTAATCTTACGTTTCGAGTTTCAGCTGCGAACTCTGGATGAGTTTGATCCGAGCCTCAGAATCTGACGGGTGGTTCATGACACCATCCTCTACCGTAGGTTCTGCATGCCACCGCATATCATCTGCCGTTGTTTTAGATGCGTACAACCTCTGCAGGCGGGCCGTTAGAGGAAAATAAAACATCCTCTTGTACGGAACTAAGTTGGACTTGCGCCGTTTAGTTTGTCCCTTCTTCGCGGGTTTGAACCGTGGATGATCACAAAACTTGCACTTATCCAGATTCAAATCATCCTTCCAATAAATCATGCAATTCTTGACGTAACAATCTATCTTCTCTACCGATAACCCTATACCTCTCAACAACTTCTTACTTTCGTAGAAATTATCTGCAACATTGTTGTCTTCTGGCACGGTCTCTTTGATTAAATCAATAAATTGATCATAACATTTCTGAGAAATGCCATGCTCCGATTTTAAATTCATAAGACGAGCAACTAAGGACAATCGATTGTGTTTCTCGCAACCGGGATACAGAGTTTTTTTTGCAGCTTTTAGAATATTGAAAAATTTCTTCTCCTCGAGATTAGGTGATTCATACAACTCAATGTCATTCATATCGAAATTAGGACCGACAACATCTCGCACCATATCGACGTACGCATTTGATGATGATCCCCCAATTTCAATATCAGCAAGCGATGAGACATGATTTGTTTCCCCGTGATGAGTCCAAATGTAGTAATCAGCAATGAACCCTTTGGTACCGACGTGGCATTTTATCTCATCGATAGTCCTATAACTAGAGTTCGTACACTTAGTTCGTGGGCAAGGACATTTTAGCTTATCGTCGTCCCTCTCTGCAGAATCATGCGTGAGTGCAAATTGTACGAAACTATCTACACTGGCTACGAACGCCGGATTTAGAAATTCAGAAATATTCCGTTTGTACATCCAACTACGATCATCAGCCATCCTAAGATTTTTTAGAATTAAAGAAGGTGGCTAAATTTCGGCAGCAATACGAGAAGAATGAGTAATTCGAATTGTAATTGGTAAGGCTTCTATCCCATTCAAGAAGGTGACGTTTAGTAGTATGTATTATCTTAAAATATGCATTTTTCTTAGATTCAAAATTTCGGCAGCATCTCCGCACAGTTCTCGTAGTGCACGTATATTTCAGTGCACCCGAGAACAATTAGAGAGATGCAGAAACCGAAATCTCAAAACTAAAAAAAAAACATACACATAAGATAACCATACTA
>BMAC01000261.1:35204-45498 GCA_014905375.1 Phtheirospermum japonicum | reverse complement strand
CTTACTACATGTCTATGGAGTCAGTTTTTTCTCAACCGAAATATTTTTCTTACTATATATGGATTTTTTTACTATATGTATGCATTTCTTACTATATGTGAAAACATTTCTTACTATATGTCCAAATATTTTTACTTAATGTCCAAAAAATAATTTCGGTCACCAGAAATAATTCTTTACTATATGTAACAGATTTCTTATTTAATGTGCAAAAATTCATACTTGATGACAAAAAGTATTTTATTTGATTGCAAAAGTTTCTTACTTTGATGTGCAAATGTTGTTATGTATTTTTTACTTATTACAATTTTTTTTTTACTTATTACACACTATATTTCCTGTGCGAAAAAAAAAAAAAAAAAATCGCCGGAAAATTTTTCCGGCGGTCGGACGGCGGCAGGCGGCGGCGGACAGCAGCAGCGGCGGTGGGGATGGCCGGCGGGAGGTGGTGGTGTATTGTTTATTGATATTATTATTATTATTATTATTATTATTATTATTATTAGGGGTAACCTTGTAATTGTATTGTAATTGTATATTTGTGGTTGGATTATTTGATATTTTGTATAATTAGTCATAATATTTGGCAAAAATATTTTTTCCTATTTAGTATTTGACAATTGCCTAAAATTTATTGCATAGTGTGGAATGCTATATCAACTTTTTGTCTGATAAAATTGCCCTAAATTTTAATCTGCTCAAACTTTAGTAGTCGGTGTTTTAATCTTTCGAAGTGTTTAAACTTATAATTTTATACTTAGGTAGCCATGGTAATTTCGTGACACATATGTCGTCACACATATTATGTTTTATTGAAATTTAATTCAATAATGTTATATAAATTTCTAATGTGAGTGTATTCCATATTATGAAACATGTTTTATTATTACTTTATAGTATGTGTAGTGGAAAGTAGTTAAAATCATAATAAAAATATCATGTTTTGGATTTCATATTATTTATATAAATTCTATACTACGAGTATATTCCATAATATGAAATACATGAATGTATGATTTTCTAACAAAAGTGCTATGGAGCCTACCATTAACAGGGATGAATCAGCTTTTTAAGTGTCCATTGTACTGCATTGCAGCTTGTGATTAATGCCATACTGTTTATTTAAATTCCATACTTTGTAGTTAAAATCATGTGTTATTATTAGTTTAGAGTTGTGTAGTTAGAATAATATTCTATACTAATAGGCATACGTAATACAAAAACAATTTGATCCGATTAGTAATTTATACACATACGCTAATACTTATGCATTGTCTGTGGTGTTTGTACTATTACAAATTATTTAAATTCCATACTCCAATGGACTTACACTAGTATAGAAAATATATTTTAAAACAGTCAATCTAAAACGCCTCACAAAAAGACGATCTGGAATATAAGCCGGTGGCATTTTTGTAATAAAAGCGTTATATACCAGATCGCCTTTTTTAAAGGCGTTATGGTATATCAATATACCAAATTGTCGTTAAAAAAGCGATCTGGTATATCGATATACCAGATCGTCGTTAAAAAAGGCGATCTGGTATATCGATATACCAGATCGTCGTTAAAAAGGCGATCTGGTAAATCCTATATCTAGAACATTGTTATAAAAGGGCGATCTGGTATATTGATATACCAGATCGCCCTTTCTTATGGATGTTATAGTATATTCGATATACCAAATCGCCCTTTTTTAAATATCTAGAACGTCTTAAAAAGGCGATCTAGTATATAGTATTATTTATTTACACTTTACCTACCTTTTCTAGAAACCCTAAAACAGAAATCGATTCCCTCTCCTCTCCGCTCCTTTCCTCTCCCATGCACCTCCGATTCAACCACCGACGGCCATCATCTTGCAATCGCCACCACCAACTACAATAATAAACCGATTCGAAGCTATGGCGTAACCAAAAGACCTAATTATCCCCCAATTTAAACCCCCACCATTCCCAACAACCACAATCGTCACCGCAACCTGCAATTAGCAACCGGCGGACCTGGCGACTGGGAATCGGAGGCAGCGTGCAGGCGTGGTGATGGCATCTGTGAGGCGGCTTGTTGGGAGTTGCTGGGCGGCACGGCCAGTGACTGATTTGACAGCTCAAGGCCAACGGCGGCGGGCCTTCGGGCTGACTGGATTCGACGGCGGYGGGCAARTCGAGGTCGGATCTGGAGCATTTCGCGGCGGTGCACAAGGTGTTTGGAGCCAGCAACGTGCCGAAGCTGCTGCTCCACATCCCGCCGAGCAAGGGACTGGACGCAGTGGTCACGATTTGCTACGAGGCTCAGGCGATGCTCCGGGACCCGATTTACGGTTGTGTGGCTCACATCTTTGCTCTTCAACAACAGGTATTTAATTAATTAATTATTTATATATAATTCTAGAATCTTTAATTTATTTTACCATAAATTGTGAGATAAACTAGGAAATTTATTTAATTTTTGACTAGAAGCTTAAATTTTTTATTTTTCCTTTTTGATAGAGTTTACAAACAATCACTAAGTGGAATTAGATTTTGAAAAATATGCAGAGCGTCTGGTTCGGGCGAGGAAGGGTCTTAGGTTGGATATATCAAATTAACACCATTCAATCAAAATGCTTCTGGTATTCTTTGCTACTCTTTTTATGTTCCTTTCTATTTTTTTAGGTGCTGTGAGGGAAGCAATTGAAACATTGAGGGGAAACAATGTAAATGCCTTTATATTGGACCTCCGTGATAATAKRTGAGACATKCTTTGAACATTCTCGATTATAAAATTTTCAAGATTGATTTCTGAGTAGCAAAGTTTGTTGCAGTGGTGGGCTTTTTCCTGAAGGAGTTGAAATTGCTAAAACTTGGTGAGTTGCAGGCTGACAGATTTACTATCAAACTGTGTTGGTGTTGATTAAAAAAAAATGGATAATTGCAAAATACCCTTAATGTTTATCCTAATTTCGATAATTCAATCATCTTTCAAAATTACAAACACCCGCTTAATAGAGAAACAAATATCGATGGGGTGTTATAATTTTGAAAGACTAACATTTTCTGTAATTGGGCTAAACCTCAGGGGTAATTAACCCTAAAACTTTATCTTAGCGTAAATTACAAAAACTACCCCTGAGGTTGCCTAATTACAAAAAAAATAAATAAAAATCCATTTATCTTTCAAAATTATAAATACCTCCTTGACATTTGTTTGTCTTACAAATTGCACCTTCAAGAGGAGGTATTTGTAATTTTCATATATGAGTGTATCTTCTCTATAAAGACTAAACCTTGGGGATAGTTTTTATAATTATCCACGTCACTTTATGTTATCTCTTTTGTCCATATTCATATTTTTTTGTTCTAATAAAATACAAAATATTATTGTGGTCAGGTTGGACAAGGGTGTGATTGTATACATTTGTGATAGTCGAGGTGTTAGAGATATATACGACACAAATGGAAGCAATGCAACAGCAGCTTCAGAACCTCTGATTGTGCTGGTATGCCGAGTTCACCTATTATATTTCATTTTGGATTAATTATAAAACCAACCCTCGAGGTTTAACTTTGCTACAAACAGACTCAGTTATGTTTCAAAATTACGAATACTCCCTCGCGAAGTTTTTATTTTCCAAACAAATTTATACCCAGTTCCGAGTCTTATGGTTTGTAATCTTGAATTATAACTGGAGTTCTTTTTTTTTCCCCTCCCTTTTCAATTTTATGTAACAATTGCATTGACAAAAATATCCCTATAGGTAAATAAAGGGACAACAAGTGCAAGTGAAATTTTAGCTGGTGCCCTGAAGGACAACAAGCGCGCTTTCGTACTTGGCGAACCTACATATGGAAAAGGGTGACTTTTTCTGATCTTCCTTTATTATTTCTACTTAGTGAAAGCGTATTATAAACGTTGATCAATTTTTTACTATTATATTCCTGTGCATCAAAATCCAATCAGTTTTCGAGCTGTCTGATGGCTCTGGATTGGCTGTAACTGTTGCTCGTTACGAAACACCTGCCCACACTGATATCGATAAGGTATCTCTCTCTCTCTCTTGCTCTCACTTTCTCTCTTTTCTTTTTTATTTTCTTTTGTTTTATTTTTTAAAGAAATTGGCTTTTATTTTCTTGGTATATAAAGGTTGACATAATTCCAGACCATCCCTTGCCAGTTTCATTTCCGAAAGACGAAGAAAGTTTCTGTGGCTGCCTTCAGGACCGTACATCTGCTTGCTATCTCAACCGGGTCGAATTAATCTCCAGATGATTTTTGCAAAGCAGTTAATTTCTGAGGATATTCTATATTCTTATTTGACATTTTCTTTTTCTTTTGGCCACTATTTTCCCAGGCTTCCAGCTTTGGGTGATTCTAGCTTTGGGTGATTCTGGTGTGCCTTTCTGGCCTCCATTGGTGATAGTTTAAGTTACTTGAGTAAAATGCCCCATTGCTTCTAACCAGTTGCATTTATATCATATTAGTTACAACCTATTGCGAAAGAAGTTTCTGCAACTTCTCTGCTATATTTATACTACTACTAAAAGTTTGAACATATCGATAGGTTCTTTTTAATACTTTTAGTTTGACATAACAATCCTTTCGACATAGTTAGTGTTGAATTTTGCGTCTCTCACGTGTTAAACCAAAGAAATTCATTTTACAATTCTTAGTTATTTGATGCTCAAGTGATGTCATCGGGAGATCAATTTTTTATTTTTATTTTTTCATTTTTGTTTCAGATTTGTGAGCAACTTAATTGGGTCTTCCAAGCTCGAAATCTTATTTCTAATAAAAAAAATACTCGGTGAGTACTAATTTATGCCCCTTTTTCATGTTAATTTCTCTAAATGTGATCTTATTTTTGCCTGTCTTACCAGATTTTGATTTTAATAAGACATCGCATCAGGTTCAATTTGAATAATAATTCTGGTAATGTATTGTTAGACTCCTTTTATATTCAGATTTCTGGATCATGTTTGTTTGTTTAGTTTGTAATAGTGTTTCTGTGATAATGGATTATATTGTTTGTTTAGATCTCAAGGTCGAACTTCATTTGGTTGTGTTTGTACTATGAAATTCTTAATGTTAATCCTGCTTTTCAAATCTCTAGGGTTGAGTAGCATCCATTGAAATATCTTTTTTAGCACATGTATCTCTTGGGTTTTAGATTCCTTTTTTGATGCAACACCGTAAAGCTATCACTTATGCTCCTCTGTGTATGATGTTCTGTGCATCATTCATTTTGATGTCTTCACTTTTTTCAAGTGTATATATTAACAGGCATTATGTTATCATCTACAAATTATATGATTCATTTTTCTTACAGAAATCCATTCTAAATGATGTTTCACATTCAATCTGTAGAAATCTCTTAATTTCTTGACGTTCTTTCAGCTCATATAGCTCTTGTAACTATTATCAGTCATACACTCATACTCATGTTCATATTGTCATTGTTTTTCCTTCTGTGGTGTCCTGCATCTTTATATGGTATGTATCCAATTATCTATGACTATTTAAGCAGATACGATCCTATTAAGAAGTACCCTACTGGTATTTAAAGCATATTTTTTTGTTATTATTAGAGATGAAAATGGCCGTGTGTCTGAAATTATATGTTTAGATGTTCAAACATTTTGACTGTAGCAAGTTGTGTTAACCAAAGAAGCTGGATGGGATGTATGAGTGCATTCTGTGTGCCTGCTGTAGCACATCCTGCCCCAGTTACTGGTGGAACCCGGAGTTTTATTTGGGCCCCGCTGCGCTTTTGCATGCCAATAGGTAATTCTGTTTGTTTTTTTAAATTTTATTTTACCCTAATACTTTTGTGAATTTTGTGTATTATTGTAGGATTTCAACATTTCTTGCTATTCTTGATTTATCTGAATACCTCTAGTGTTAGGAATTAGTGAAAGGAAAAAAAGAAAAAAGAAGAGTTAGGTCTTAGATGAAGATTGTGAATCAGAGATGGACCATCACACAGCTTTTGGTGAAATGCGTGCTCTGGTCAGTGGTTAATCAAAGAACAGTGATGGACATATGATCTCAATATGATTCGTCAGTTGTTTAGACCCGTTTGGTTGTCAATGCAGATGTATTGAAATGTTTACTCCTAAAGTAAAGCCTTTATAAATTAATAGCCTTGGACTGCTAAAACTTTTTAATTAGGCAAGATTATCGAGATACTAACTTAACATGTAGCTCCCAAGCCGCGACCAGCAAAAGATATTACTATTTAAGCTAGATTATTAATTAATTGGGTATTAAATTATAAAGGTTTTACTGTATAATATTGGACGTTGCCAATTCTGTTGTTCTTTGCCTCCAGATTGGTTATGTCGACTATGTTCTAAATCTGAGCTGAATGCAGAAATTAGAGTCTATAGAAGAATAGTTTGCCATTATCTTGGGCTAAGGTCATGATATGTTTTTTTCTCCCTATTTATTCTGAACCTTAAACAACTGCACCGTTTGTTACTCGGGTGTGTGCTTGCCAAAAACTGGCCTATAGTGTTATGAATGTTGTGTCGATTACAAAAGCAATCCTGAGGTTAAGTCTAAAAAATGATTTCTTTCAAAATTATGAATGTCCCCTTGGCGTTTGTATATCTTTAACAAATACTCATGAGGGTATTTGTAATTTTTGAGTACGAGTTTTTTTCCCATTTCTAATTATAGACTGAGCCTCGAGGATAATTTTTGTGATTAACCGTGGAATTTTATGACTATTTTATGTTATGGCGCAACATGAACTATTGGGATTATGTGTTACTAGTCATTGCAATGATTGTGGACTGATATGAAAGGTTGTATTAGGCGCCTGAGTGGCACATCTTCTTTTGTATTAGAATGATAAGTTATATTCCCCTTCTTACCGCTTTAAATGATTTAATAGTTACAGATAACCTGGATATGCCTGGAAAGTTTGCTTATTTATTTATACCTTTAAGATGTAGTGGTAAAATTCATCAAGTGTGTACGATTATGGGCACTTGCTTTATCCTTGTGAAGCTCTTGGATATTTTTTAACATGAAAATCTGTAGCATGTGCTTGCCTGCTATTATGAAAATGCACTTGTGTATTCGTTGTGGTCTTAAAAATGTTGTACCAGTCATAGTTATTGTTTTAAGCTTTATTGGGACTGTACCAAAAGATTCCTGGTTTATGCGAGCTAAGAAAGTAAATTATCTAAATTGGACTTAAGAATTAAGATTCAGATGAAATTCCTAAATATGGCAATCCATTTTATGAGGAAAAATATAGAGCTGCTTAAGGGAAGTTCAATCACCACATGTTGCAGAATGTGCTCTCCCTCTTCGTGAATTGATATTTTCTAAGTCTGATTACTAAAATAGAAAGTTGGTTCTTCTTGGCAGCTCTCAGAAGACAAGGGAAGCAATTCTAGAAGCCACGACGCAGAGAGAAAGAATGTCTGGGAGGTAAAATTGAAAATATTAATTCTTGGTTTTCAGATTTTATTTGAAATTGTTTAATTAAAATTTGGAGCTAATCGGGATTTATTTGGTTATAAAGATTACAAAGATCACAGGTGAAGAGTGGAAGAACATGATAGAGAAACAAAAAGCACCTTATGAAAAGTTCATATTTTTATCCTTGTATTTTATTTATTAAGAAGAGGAAGAGCTTATGAAGCTTCAGAAACAAGAAGCTATGCAGCAGCTTAAAAAGAAAGAAAAAACTGAAACCCTGATCAAGGTGTTTTTTGGCTAAATTTCATCTTTTTTTAATTCTAAAAATGTAAATGGTGTTGGTGATTAATTCGTCGTTTTAAATGCAGAAAATAAAGAGGACCGTCAAAAGCAGAAGAAAGAGAAGGGAGAAAAGATTGTTGACCCGAACAAACCGAAGAAGCCAACTTCTTCATATATTCTTTTCAGATTTGTGTTATATTCCTGGTTATTATCTTACTTAGAAACTGTCAATTAATTGTGAACAAGTTTTTATTTTAATTTGTGCAGCAAAGAGGCAAAATCGAAGTTTGGGTATTTGGAGACGAAAATGAGATACGTGAAATTTGGGTCAGAGAATACACAGTATATTCCGATGACGTTGGGTGCGTTTCTAGATGAGAGAGGTATGCGCCATCCGAATGTCAATGTGAGTCGACGGGCGAGTTATCTTTTCATGAGGGTTGTATATTCGGTTACTATCACTTTTTTTGGTTATTTTCAACACTGATGAAGATGTTTAAATTTTAAATCCCAATTATTTTAATACATTGCCTTATCTCAAGTTCAAAATGATTTGATTTGAGTTTGGTGTGTAATGCTTTCATTTATTTATTATTTTCTTGTTCTAATACATTGATTCTTGATTTTGTTAGTTTGGTTGAGTTACTAACTATTTGTGGAAGTGGCATTTTTGTAATATACATTTTTTTTTATTTTACTTTGCAGATTCATAGAGACGCCGTTCAAGAGGAGTTTAGAATCTCCTTCAGCTTGGAAGTCCCCTTGGTTTCTTAGAGGTTATTTCTTGATCACAATATAGGTTGTGCAATATATTTTGGAATGTAAGAAACAAACTATTTGTGGATAACTTGAATGGTAGCAAAATAGGTACTCATCGTCTTTTGGTGATTTCTATTATAACATTTGTTGATCGTGTATTTGGCGACTTGTGTTGTTTGTATTGACATCTTTTGGTGATTGTGTATTATTGTGATTAATGTATGATTTTTGGATTGTTATTTGGATTATATAAATAACAGGTATTTTGTGAAAAAATTGTGATTTAAATAGGTATTTAAAATTGTGATTTATGAGGTATGAACAGATCTAAAAAAAATTATGGAATTCCAAAGCTATCAAATCTAAAACGTCTTTCTTAAAGGCATTCTAGAAAATGTATATTCTACAACGTCTTTTTCAAAAAGACGTTCTGGAAAATATATATTATAGAACGTCTCTTTCGTAAAGACGTTCTAGAAAGTTTATTTTCTAGAACGCCATTCTCAAAGGCGTTCTAGAAAATGTATATTCTAGAACGTCTTTTTTCAGAAAGGCGTTCTGGAAAATGTATATTCTAGAACGTCTCTTTCGAAAAGGCGTTGTGGAAAATGTATATTCTAGATCGCTTTCCATATTGACGTTCTGGAAAATGTATATTCTAGAACGTCTTTTCTAAATGACGTTCTGGAAAATGTTTATTCTAGAACGTCATGTTCTAAATGACGTTCTAGAATATACATTTTCCAGAACGTCAGTATGGAAAGCGATCTAGAATATACATTTTCTAGAACGTCTTTATTGTAACCGATCTGGAATGTTATTTTATGGACATATTAACCAGGGAAAACTTTTTTCTAGAACGGGTAAATTATTTTTCTAGAACGCCGCAGAAAGCTGATCTGGAAAATCTGATATTCTAGAACAGCTCTAGTCAGAACGCCCGATCTAGAATAACTGAAACAGGGCGTTCTAGAAAACTGTTTCTGCACTAGTGTTAGTGGTGTTTGTGGGCAGTAGTATGGATATGAATTTATTCTTGGTATTTTGATTGTATGCAACATATAATTTCTATCACTAACTTGGATTGTTGAATTTATTTACGGGCAATTTAGGTATACAATGACTAACATACTCAATGAATACGAGGTGCAGAAGATGACCATACCAACACTGTTTACAAAGGTATTATTTAGAAATTCAAGACTCAAGTTATTGAGGCAAGTGTGCCGACCCCTTGACAAATGCGCAAAGTTTGACGTACATGTTTTTTTCTTAGAAATGGTTATGTGGCAGTGTTTGGGAAGTTATGACTATTTCCTGAAAATACAAATTGTGAATTTAGTAATGCTCTATTTTATCGGGACTTTAGTATATATTGTGTCATTGTTGCTAGTTGGGCGTATGTTTTAGGTATTTTATTCTCATGTAGTATGAACTGAAACTATATGAAAATGTAATTTTATTGTCTTGACGAATTCTCCAATTGCTATACAACATGGTTGTTCTAGCATCTAACTAGACAAGAAACAATTGTTCACATTTTTGTATTGCTATCTTACAAACGAGTGCAATAAATGTGTATACATTAAGAATACTAATGACAGATTTATTATAGTATGTCTTCATGTAGATGATATGTTAATCATGGGTAGCAACCTGCAAGTGATTAACGAGACGAAACTCATGCTAAAAATAAATTACATGAAGGATCTGGGAGTTGCTGACACTATTCTTGGCATAAGAATCATAAGAACTCCAAATGGAATTGTCTTATCACAATCTCATTACATTGAGAAAGTGATCAAGAAATTCAATGCTCACGATAGTCTTCCTGCAAAGACAC
>BMAC01000261.1:5013-16767 GCA_014905375.1 Phtheirospermum japonicum | reverse complement strand
TAATACTATAGTTATATTTTGTGATACTTTAACAACACTTTGTAATACTTTGATTATGACATTAAAAAAAAGGAATAAGATTTTTTTTTTAAAAAAAAGCAATACTTGAACTATGTTTTGCCACACTTTTTCTATATTTTTTGATACATTAAATATATTTTGTGATACATTAACTATTTTTTGTGATACTTTAACTACATATAGTAAAAAAAAAACACAATTGTGAATAAAATATATATATACTTTAACTATTTTTGAAAACCCTTTACCCACATTGTGATACTTTAATAATGTTTTGTAATACTTTAGCAATGTTTTGTATTACTTTTAAGTTACATTATAATAAAACTATAATATACAATATTTATACCTAAAAATTGTAACACTTTTAATTTAGTTTGTGATACTTTAAGCTAAAACTGTGATACTTTCAATACAATTTATACTACTTTTATATATGATTATAATAGTTTCAATTTAAAAATAGGTATAAAAAACTTTTGATACTTTAACAATCTTTTGTGATACTCAAATAACTCGAGTTAAAAAAGTTACTTAACTATGTTTTATTTTAAAAATCGGTATAAAAAACTTGTGATACTTTAACAATGTTTTGTATTACTTCTAATTTATAGTACAATAAAACTATAATATGCAATATTTATAACTAAAAATTGTAATACTTTTAATTTAGTTTGTGATACTTTTAAATAATTTTGCGATACTTTTTCTATAATTTGTGATTCACTCCATATAATATAATATACAATATATGAATTTGAAAACTTTTAACTAATTTTCTAATACTTTTACAATGAACTTATGCATGATTATATAATAATTTCAAGGGTAATACTTGAAAAATGATCAGCAACAATACAGAATAGGAAATTCTAAAGAATAGAGCCTACATGGCAGATGTTGGTTGCGCACACCTAACTTACTGGAGCAACACTAGAGAGAGACAATGGAATTACAATATGTGCAGCACACCCATCTTTGGTTATTATGTTTCCATTGATCCAAATAATCAACAAATGAACCCATGTTTGCATATTTTAGTCAAAGTGGGCAAATATGCATCAACTCTAAACCAGACCCATCAAAAACGTTAATCATCAATGAGTAAATCAACTGCAAAATTGCTGATGTAATGAAAAATTTATGAAACAAAGACTCAAGAACAGATCCTTAAAACAGGGAACAAAACATTAATGTGGCTGGATGCAACAAATTTCCACTAGATCAGAACTATAAAAAAAAAAATCAAGAACAGATCCTAGTAGTATACATTTCAGCAACGAGAATCACTTCTACACGGAACAAAATAAAATGTACCGTTCCAGTTGCGACTTTCGAATGACTAAAGTTCTGCACAAAACAATTCAAATGTCGTGAATGCATATTGTGTTCTGAGAACACCATAATTATGAGATCGAAAAGAGAAAAGTACATGAAGACGTCGTCCTTTTGGCACCACGGCTTGCGCGCTGTCAGACGATGACAGCTAGCATGACCTTTTTATGGAGATCGGGCTTCCCCTTATTCATGGTGGACATCACCATATTGCCGGCGCAGACAGATGGGAGCTTGTTGAGGTGTCACTTGATCGCCTTCATGGAGATGATGTACAAATCTTCACGCCAATGTTGTCAGCGTAGTTCACCATCACCACCATTGGCAGACGTAGCGTCATCCTGAACTTATTACCCACGGATCCTTCGTGCCCTTGCTTTAACATTTTTGCCCTCTCTAGAGTCAGCCTAACTTGGCTAATACTTTTATCTGTAAACATAATAAATTCATATAAAAATATATTGCAGTTTTTCATTTAAAATACCTAAGATTTAACCCATACAATAAACACAAACCAAACTTAGAAATTCCATAGATCGGGTCATTGAGCCGCGGTCCATCTCAAACCAAAAATCATCACCAAATGCCACTAGTTGACTTAGTCCAAAATTAGAAATACATCGAAACCCAACCTTAGTTGCCCTAAATCAAGCCATAGATACACCAATTTCAACTCAAACACACCATATTTCAAACATGAGCAACTAGAAACCATAAAGAGGAAAAGAAAACTGGAATGGGAGATAAGGAACAACAGTGTCGTTCTTACCGTCCTTTCGCAAGCCATGAAATGCCTGAAATCGCCACAGTAGGCCTGAAGAAACCACGACGTTGGTCTTAAAAATTCACCTTCGCTCGCCACCATGATCTGGGTAGCACACTATCTCAAAGAATTAGGTTACTCATTAGCATAAAAACCTAATAATTTATTGAATATAATTACTAATTCCAGTATTCGATAAATCCAAAAAATCCAAATATAAAAATCAATTGCCCACTCTAAAACATCTTTTAACTACCACAAAATGCGCAATCAATTTGAAGGCCAATTAGAAGTTTTTTAAATTAAACACGAAGAAATATCCGTAATAACACAACATAAAACAAATTATAAGAAAACGGGTAAAAAGCCCTAATGTGGCTTTATCCCAATGCATTCAAAAACTATATTTCACGATACCAAACTAGAAAACCCCTAATTTGTTCATGGAGTGAAAAATCACCTTAAAAATCAAAAAGAGTTGGATGAGATTTGATACACAGATCGACCAATCTTCGGGAGAGAGAGGGAGTAACGGCGAGATTTGTCTGTTGCCAATGATCGGAATCGTGCAGAGCAGAAGGTAAAATTCTTATTTTAGACCAGTTCTTCGCCTACTGCTAGTTAGTGTGCGTGAGAGAGAGAAGGGAGAAATGGAAGAAAAGGCGCACCGACAATTTTGGTCTGTATCAATATTGTGAGGCGGGTGGGTGGAATGGGTGGGCAGACTTGTGGGTCAACGGGTGGAGTTTTCGGGTCAATTTAATTGGTGGGTTAAAAGTGGTCTCATACTATGAGACCGGTCTCACCCAAGTATTTGTCTTTTTCTAAAAGTTATTAATTGATTTTTACTTCCATTTTTTTTTTGTTAGAATGTATTTGGGAAAAAAGAATAGTATTTTTCCACACGTATGTAGCAAATATATTTTTGCTTCCATTTTTAAAAAGGTCTAAATATGTCATTGACTTTTCCTAATGTGTTTAATTGCATGATTTTTTGGTAAAAAAAAGACTTAATGGAGTTTTTAGGAAAAAAGGGCTAGGAATAATGTTATTTTTGGGATATTGAGTGTAGTTACATATAAGACCTTTTCATTAATATAAATATATTAATTATATAATTAATTGGGATGATCTTGTATTTCGAGTGTGGGTTCCTAGTTCCCACACAGGAAATTGATTTCCACATGATCCAAATTCTTTCTCTCTCTCTCTCTATATATATATATATTATATTCAATCAATTATGGGCCTTAAATCTAATTAAATGGATGAATCAGATTTTTTGTGTATTTTCTTATTTTAATAAAAGCACCTGGTATATATAACTGAAAATATTAATAAAGCACTGTGATTGTATAATAAAAGCAGTGCTGATATATAATAAAAGCAATAGTTCGCAGGTTCGCATATAATGACATGGTTTTATTTGAACCCACCCCTATATATATATATATATATATATATATATATATATATATATATATATATATATATATATATATATATACTAGTTTAACACCCGTGTATTACACGGGATTTATAAAAAAAATAAATATAAAAATATTTGTGAAAATTACAAAATTTAAATTTAAAATAAAAAATTGAAAGGATGTGTTCTCTACCCGTGCCATGTTCAATTTATTAATTATTACAATTATTAATTAATATTATATTTTAATATTTAGATTAAATTTGTTAATAATTATATTTACATACTTGTAAAAATTCAAAAGATATCACATTTTCAACCCATCTCTAATCTATATTAATTAATTATTATTAACTCATTTTATATTTTTATGTTTAGATTAATTTTGTTAATAATAATAGTTACATACTCTGAAAAATTCAAAAGGTGTCATACTCTGAAGCCTTCTCGCATTGTGTCATTGTCTAATAAATATTAATTAATTATTATTATATAATTTTATTTTTTTATATTTAGATTGAACTTATTTACTAATATTTAGTTACATATTCCAATTATTACAAATATATCGTAATTTACCTATACAAAATATTTAAAATTTCAAAAACATCAACTTTTATTGTAAATATAATTTATTTAATTATTTCATAAATAATTTTTTTTATAATTAAAATTATTTCATATGTAATCTATCTTTTAATTAAAATAATTAATTTAGATTTTTTACTAATTATATATGTCTTATTTATATTTTTATATTAGGAGTATATATAAAAGAGATTTATTGAATTAGATAAAATATAATAAAATAAAATTATTAAGTTAAGCGAAATATAATAATAATAATGAAAAATACTAAATTAGGCAAGATAAAATAAAATAAAAATATTAAATTAGGTATATATTGGGCTCGGATGACACATAAGCAACCGAAGCACTAATTTTTTTATTATTATTATCCAAGCGAAGTATGCGAAGCAGACACATAGATTAGGAGGATTTTGCATTAATATAAATTTGTTTAACACCCGTGTACTACACGGAACTTATCAAAAGATAAAATATAAAAAATATTTGTGATAATTACTGGATTTTAAATCTAAAATTAAAATTTAAAATACTGTATTCTCAACCCGTGATTTTTTTATTAATTATTATAAATATTAAATAATTTTGTATTTTATTTTTAAATTAAATTCAATAATAATCTTAGTTACATACTTACAAAAATTCGAAAGTCGTCACATTCTAAACCCGTGTCTAATATCTATTTTATTAATTATTATTATTATTAAATTATTTTATATATTAATATTCATAATAAATTTGTCAATAACTATTAGTTACATACTTTGAAATATTCAAAAGATTTCATACTCTCAATCCGTGTCGTAATGTACTAATGTTTAATCAATGTTTATTAATTATTAAATATAATTTAATATTTTTATGTTTAAATTGAATACATTACTAGTATTTAGTTACATACTTAGAATATTGTAAATAACTCATATCTTACATATATAGAATATTTAAAACTCCAAAATTAAAATAATTTTAAATTCTATTATCAATAAAACTTATTTAATTATTTCTTAATAAAGTTTTTATTGTAGTTAAAATTATTTTATATTTAGTTTTTTTTAATTAAAATAACTAATTTTTATATTAGGAGAATCAAAGGTAAGTATTGAATAAGGAAAAACATAATAAACCAATTAAATTAGGTAAGATACAATAAAAATAAAAGTATTGAATTAGGTAAGATACAATAAAAGAAAAGTATTAAATTAAGTAAGATACAATAAAAATAAAGGTATTAAATTAGGTAATATTAGGTTCGGATGACACATAAGCAAACGAAGCACCAAAATTCTTTATTTGACAAACGAAGCATACGAAGCAGACACATAGGTTATGAAGATTTTGCATTAATATATAGGGGTGATATATATATATATATATATATATATATATATATATATATATATATATATATATATATATATATATGTATGTATGTATATATATATGTATGTATGTATGTATGTATGTATGTATGTATTCAAATAATCTTATTATCTTTAATATTAATTCTTTTTTTTAATAGTAATTAGGATATCTATCCTAATTATGTTAAGAAAATTCATAAATATTTAAAAAAGAAACTAACTTGTGTGGCTTTTTAATTAAAGAAAGAAACTAAATCATCATTAATATTGAACATTAAAATCAATTCAAATAAAAAGTATTGAATCGTAATAATATTTGATAAATAACATGTTGATTGTCAATAAAATGAACATTAAATTATGTTATTTTGCGCATCTTGTATAATTTAATTTTAAAAAGTTGTCAAATTATTTTTGAGAAAAAAGTGATAAATTTGATATTGTTGGACTCACAATAAGTAATTAACAAAAAATGTAAAACAAAAATAAGAAAGATCTCATAATAAAAACTAAAATAACATATAATTGATTACACACTAGGGGTGTAAGTGAGCCGAGCCGGCTTGTGAGCTACTTGGAATCGACTCGATGTTAATCGAGCCGAGCTCAAGCCCGAGCTACTCGAGTATGTGTCACTGAGCTCGAACTCGAATTCATGGATACTCAACTCGATAGGCTCGCGAGCCTAATCGAGTTTTGATAGATTTAACATTTTTTCCTTATTATACATACTTATATACATATATACCCTAAATATATAATAAAAATTAATATTCAGTATTTTATTTTATACCTTTTAGGTTTTTTAATTAATTTTAAGCCGAGTTTGAGCTTGCCGACTTTTCAAACGAGCCGAGCTCGAGCTTAATAAAATCGAGCTCAGTTTATATTTATTATTCAATATTTGTGTTTGTTAATGTGGAAAGAAAGAAAAAAAGTGGGAAAATAAATTAATTAAAGATTGAGATGTGCTGCATTGAATTTACAAATGTTGTAAATAAGTTTGTAGTCAATAATTAACAACAACATAAAATTATCCATCGAATATTGAGCAATAATTTCTACACCAAAGTTAATATTTTTTATGTAGTTCTTTTTTATGTTTTAAATTCATTTAATTTTGTTGGAGATTTTGATTTTCTACGAACTGGTAGATTCTCGATCTACATGGTAAAAATGTTTTTTTAATTCGATAAGTGACCACTCTCTGACATTTAGCCCGATTTTTGGTCACACTTGAAAATTAGTCCACTAAGTGGACTAATTTGCTAATTTTTCCAGTGACCGCCTAGAGCAGGTCACTGGACCAAAAATCAGCATTTAGTTCACTTAGTGGACCAGTTTTCAAGTGTGATCCAAAATCGGACTAAAAGTCAAAGAGTGGTCACTTATCGGACTAAAAAAGTAATTTTAGGTTTTTGGCGAGTAAGTGTAATTAGGAGGCAATTGTCCAAAAAATATGATATAGGTAAAAATAAAAATGAAATATTTGGGAGAAAAAAATCCCTATTTTTTTTAATTTTTAATTTTAGATTGTAGATTTTTATTTTATTCTAATACTTATTTATAACTTGTAGGTTTTTATTCTATTGCTTATTTATCAAAATGTTCGAACACATGAGTTTTTTTCGAGAAACCAGAGACGAACTCCCTATTTTGCATTTATTTTTTTATCTTTTACCGCCTAAATCCGTCACTTACCTTTCACCACCCACCAACGTTTTTTCTTCTCCATGTTTGGCGGTGGCACAATGACGACACCTATGGCGGTGGCGACGACGGTGTGATGGACGACGCTACTGGAAGAGTTGGAGTGGTGGTGGAGGGTTGAAGGAGATGATATCTTTTGGGTATTTAGTATTTGTGGGATAATTTTGACATTTTTGTCGACTTTTTTATGGGGGTGAACTCGTAAATAAATGTGGTGTGTATATTCGCTCTCTAAAACAAATTAAATGTAAATAACTCCACTTTATATATTATGAAATAGTTTTTTGCAGATTACATTATACATCTAATTATAGTTTATCTTATTATCATCACACATATCAATAGTTTTAAACTAAGCAAAATTATTTTTTTAGTCCGGTAAATGGCCACTCTTTGACTTTTAGTCCGGTTTTAGATCACACTTGAAAATTAGTCCACTAAGTGGACTAAATGCTGATTTTTGGTCCAGTGACCTTCAGTTTTTGATTTTTCCGGTAAAGATGACCTACTCTAGGCGGTCACTGGACCAAAAATCAGCATTTAGTCCACTTAGTGGACTAATTTTCAAGTGTGACCAAAAACTGGACTAAATATCAAAGAGTGGTCACTTATCGGACTAAAAAAATATTTTTGCCCGATCTACATACATGTAGAGATTTGTGACATATTTGGTTTAATTTTATTGTCGATAGTTACAGGGAGATGTGAACTGAATTGTGCTTGAATTTAATACATGCTTAATTTTTTTGTATAATATTTTACATAAATAAATCGAAATATTCACATATGTGTTCCAATTAAAGTTAATATGAGACATTCATAATAATCTATATGTAACGACCAAGTTTTTATTTTCTTATAATATTAAGCCCAATTTCTTTTTTTAAAAATTTTATTGTTTCAAGTCCACTAATTACATTATTCTTATTTTATTTTATTTTTACTAAAACCCAAATTCAATAACAATATTTTTGTTTTACAAAAGTCTAAACCAAGCCCAATGGCAAGCCCAAATTCAAAYAATATTATTTTTATTATTTTGTTTTAAATAAGCCCAATTCAAACCCAATAACTAGGCCCAAGCCCACCAAGAAACCAAAACCCTAACCTTTCCAAAATGTTTGATTTTGGTTTAAAAAGGTAGTCCAACCTTATCTACTCAAAACTACACATTTTCAATTCTGCAAAACGGCCGCCGTAGGTAAACTCTCTGCTTCCACATATCCTACTTTACTTTACGGCTGCCATTTTTCCAGCCATACAACCATGCCAAAATCACCATGATCTCCATCAAACCCCAGAATCCAGTGACCCGACTTCCAGCACCCAACACCGCCATCCAAATTCCGACCCAAAACCCACGAGCATCACCGACTGTCAGACCCCCGAGAACCAGCCCACAGCGACTGCCGAGTCAAACTCGAACAGCCATAGCTCAGCGACAACACCCGCCGCCAGCCGAGGCCACTACCATTATTGCCGCCACACAAAGCCACCATCACCAAAATTAGCGGTCACACCATCCCAGACGGCCCGAACCACAAACCCACTACCAGCTGCACAAACGGGCCCAAGCCTAAGGCCGAATTGCCACCCAGCCGCAGCAACCATGCCTGCCACCCAAACAACCACCAGCGGCCAACGAACCACCACCACCACCACCAGACCCGTACGAAAACCCACGGCCCGATCCTGCCTTGCCACTGTCGTCCATTCGCAGCCCCGGGCCCCGCCGCTGCTTTGGGTTTGCATCCGCCGACTGCCGAAGGAGAGTGCGCCGGCCGATTTGCTGGTGCCGTTTTGGTCGGTCGTCGCCGATGTCTGAAAAAGAAAGGAGAGGAAAAGAAAGGGGGCAGACGGGTTAAAGAAGGATTAATCTATGTCCTCAATGCAACATTCCATAGTAGCTTTCGAGCTAAAACAATGAAAGTGTGTTGTAGCCATTCATTTATGATTTATATGATTTCTTCTTAACATTGCCGAACGTGTTCTATGTTTGACTATGTTAAATGCGATTATATGAATTATCTATGTCTCAATGCAACATTCCATAGTAGCTTTCGAGCTAAAACAATGAAAGTGTGTTGTAGCCATTCATTTATGATTTATATGATTTCTTCTTAACATTGCCGAACGTGTTCTATGTTTGTCTATGTTAAATACGATTGTATGAATTATCTATGTCTCAATGCAACATTCCATAGTAGCTTTCGAGCTAAAACAACAGTAGCTTTTGGGCTAAAACTACAGTAGTTTTCGGGCTAAAACAACAGTAGCTTTCGAGCTAAATCTATGGTTGGCCAACATCTATGAACGACTGACAGTGTGTTATAGCTATTCATTTATAGTTTGTATGATTCGTGTTTAATATTGACAAATAAACCCCCACTGAGCGAGTTGAGAGCTCACACCCATTTTTATCAAATATTTCAGGTTGAGGAATTGGACGTGGTACGAGGCGGTGGATGCGAAGATATTATTTTCAATGCTATTTTATTTTCCTTTCTATGGATTGATATCTTTAGTTTTTGTCAAGTTTAAAACAAGATTGAGACTTGTGTTTCTATTTAAAACTCCTTGAATAGTCGAGTACTACTATTTTGATTCATTAAGTGAATCTCCTAATTTTTAAATAAATGTTAAGTTTTTATTCACGCTTCCGCTCAAATTTATTGTGATTGTGATTTATTGAAAACTCACGCCCTTGATTTTTGGAAGTTTTATTTATAACGAATCAAATTTTACACTTTTCGAAAATTGGGCGTGACACTATATATATTGGGATAAGGGTTATTATATATGTGGTGAAATATGACTAGCTTTTGTATTAGAAGACTGATGTACGATGATTTAATTCTAAGTTTATTCTCTGTTAGATTTGTTTTATACCCTCCTTGAAATGAGTCTCTTAACTCGATATATCTACCATATTTTATTGTATGATGTATTAATATCCTATTATTTTGGATCAATCACTATGCTAGTGCATATTGTTTTTTAAATTGGAAACCTGTTTTATTTAATTTTTTTAGATATTCCCGCAAGTTATTGCGCCTACACAAAATAGTGGTGTTCTTTATTTTCAGAATACTATGTTGTTTAGTTTGATTAATTTGGTTTTTTCCTTATAGTGTGGTGAACAATTTAGCTTGTGATGTTTTAGTCAGTGAAATATATTATATTACTTTCTTGGTTAATTAGCTATAAAGTTGCATATGATAACAAAACTTGCCATCTGCTATTATAGGCCATTTGTGCATTAATTTTCCACTAGTGCAGAAACAGTTTTCTAGAACGCCCTGTTTCAGTTATTCTAGAACGCCCTACCCAGGCGTTCTGACTAGAGCTGTTCTAGAATATCAGATTTTCCAAATCAGCTTTCTAAGGCGTTCTAGAATATCGGATATTCTAGAACGGTTATTTGAGACGTTCTAGAAAAATAATTTACCCGTTCTAGAAAACAGTTTCCCCCGCTTAATCTGTTTTAGAAAATAACATTTTAGAACGGTTACGAAAAAGGCGTTCTAGAATATAAATTTTCTAGAACGCCTTTAAAAAATACGTTCTAGAAAATAAACTTTCTACAACGTCTTTTCGAAAAGACGTTCTAGAATATACATATTCTAGAACGCCTTTGAGAAAGACGTTGTAGAAAATAAACTTTCTAAAACGTCTTTATGAAAAAGGCGTTCTGGAATATACATTTTCTAGAACGCCTTTCCGAAAAACACGTTCTAGAACATACATTTTCTAGAACGCCTTTAAGAAAGATGTTTTAGATTTGACAGTTTTGTAATTCCATTTTTTTTTCTAGATCCGTTCATCCCTCATAAATCACAATATTAAATACCTATTTAAATCACGATTTTTTCACAAAACACTTGTTATTTATATAATCCAAAAATCATTCATTAATCACAATAATACACGATCACCAAAAGATGTCAATATGAACATCACAAGTCGCCAAATACACGATCACCAAATGTTAAAATAGAAATCACCAAAAGACGAGTACCTATTTTACTACCATTCAAGTTATCCACAAATAGTTTGTTTCTTACACTCCAAAATATATTTTTCTACCTAGTTTGTTTCCGTAATTTCCACTTTTGTAATTTCCACTTTCTTCAGCTCCGAATGGATTACTGAAACCTGACTCTCCACTTCTCCTCCATCATCGTATTCCAAAAAGTCAGTCTACAAAAACCAAAGTGAAAGGTTAAATTTAGGACTTCAATTCTGAGTCTAACTTGTCAATAAAGACATTCTTTCAGCATTGTATATATGCTAATTAAGACACTGAAAAAAAAATGTTGTTTAAAAACTTACATCCGAGTGAAATTCTTGTAGGAGTGGGCATATTTGTAAAAATGGAGCCAGCGAGAGCGAATTGACATTATTTGAGGCCAAAAGGTGCAATGATAATTGCCTCAGGTTATTGAACGTATTCAACCCCATAGTTATGCTGCTAACCTGAGAATTATTAAAAATGAAGGAGTGATTAAATAAAGTCCTATATGTAGAAAACATTGATGAGTTAT
>BMAC01000260.1:1124149-1139927 GCA_014905375.1 Phtheirospermum japonicum | reverse complement strand
TTCCTAGCAGAACATGATGTGCACGCTTTGTTATAGAAGAACACAATTTTGTAAAGTAAGCTTTCTGAATATTGTTAGCCTCTTTATGCTCCAGGTTTTTGTATATGTGCTAATTGAATTGGTGTTTTAATTGTCAGTTTCATTAATTGTAATTGACATTATTTGTATATGTGTTCTTTATCACCAGAGGAAATGAATCTCCTTAATTGTAACTGACATTATAATTATTTATCTAGGGAATTTCTAAACCAAAGGAACTCGATCCAAAACCCCAGTCCCAACCCTCTAGCAATGATGCTCTGAAACGTTTTTGTGGATTGCGTTGGCCGATAGTTCTGTCTTCAGGGGTTTATTTGGCTGTATCCAGAAAATGACTATGTGAAACACTTTATAAAACTGGTAATGTTTCCAGTAGTATAGTTGTTTTGTTAAATTTTGCTTAATTTGTTTTTTGTGACTGAAAGTGAATTTTACCACTATTTATTGACATGTCTCTTCTTTTGCCATATTTTCACTTATCCCATAACTTAGGGTAACTAATTTAATCCGTGATCAACTTTTATATAGCACCATAAAGGATATGAAATTTGTGTGAAGTACAACATGATGTTGGAGTTATCATGAATGAGTCATCAAGTGAATACGATCGTTTAGTACAATGTACTGCAGGAACCAAGCCCAAGTTTTGTATTTAACCACAGCTATATTCTATTTGATTTGATAAGAAAGCCCAAACACGAAATCCTCTCATCACTTGAGATCCCTCTCATTTTCTTCCTTTCTCTTTCTAAAACCTTCTGATTTCTCTCTCTCTCTCTCTTTCGGATTGTCGACCCAGTTCTGTGTTTTTGTCTTTAAGAAAAGAATTTGATGCTGACCGTATGGTTTGATTAAATAACTAGTATGTTTTGAAACCAAACCGTTGGCAGTATTTTGTAAATACCATCATAGTTAATTCACATATGCTGCTTGTGTGAAATGGTTATTATGAGTCACTTTGTGCTTTGAGAAGTTTGTGAATAGAAATGTTAGCTTCAGAGGCATCCTTTATGCGACAAATATAACCGGGGCGAGGCAGCAGTATACTACAAACTGTTTTGAAGCTTGAAGATTAAATTTGCACTTGGATATTTACCATAAATTTATTTTTTTTCATAAATTTTCCATATCTGCCTAATCTAATTCATAATTATTTTTTTTATAGTGTTTGGACCAACGAAAGACATCGGACACATGCGCGGGTTTTTTGTAATGAGGCATATGCTGGAGATCATCCGATTAGACATCGTTGATTCATTCGAAAAGGTTTATCGAATTTCCCTTTTCCTTTGTATAATTTGTTGTTTCGATTTGTATTTGGAAGAATAGATTGCAAGTAATTTATTTGAACCTTCGTGGTCAAGTTTTGAATATTGTAATGAGTAATGATGATTGAGCTTCATATTAGGTTCTGTAAATATTTTAGGCTGAAATTCCTTGTTTGGTCAACTACTGTCATGATTGGCTATGGATAAAATGTCTTGCTGTGGAACAACCTGTTTGTTTGATGCTATGATGTCTGATTGTTTGATCTGTTTGTTTGAAACAGCCTTGTTTGGTTCTGTAAATATTTTAGGCTGAAACAGCCTTGGTTGGTCTGTTTGTTTGATGCTATGATGTCTTCTGTGGATAAAATGTCTATGCTGTCTCACACATGTTTGATGATGCTATGATGTCTGATTGTTTGATCTGTTTGTTTGAAACAGCCTTGTTTGGTTCTGTAAATATTTTAGGCTGAAACAGACCTTGTTTGGTCTGTTTGTTTGATGCTATGATGTCTTCTGTGGATAAAATGTCTATGCTGTCTCACACATGTTTGATGATGCTATGATGTCTGATTGTTTGATCTGTTTGTTTGAAACAGCCTTGTTTGGTTCTGTAAATATTTTAGGCTGAAACAGCCTTGTTTGGTCTGTTTGTTTGATGCTATGATGTCTTCTGTGGATAAAATGTCTATGCTGTCTCACACATGCAGGCACTCAATATGGAACAACCTTATTCGGACGAGGAAATTGATGATGTGCGTAGACGTTGGCCGAGTGTTTCTTAGAGTTCATGGATTGATTGCGATGTAGGTGCAATATTTGTGGAAAACTTGAATGGTAGGAAAATAGGTACTTATCAACTTTTGTGGATTTCTTTTTTAAGACTTGGTGTGTATTTGGATATACTTGGAGATATTGTATTTGGATACTTGTGTTGTTGACTTGGTGATTGTGTATTATTTGTTATTAATGACATGTGTTGGTGATTTTGGGATTATATAAATGAAATTTGTTTTGTGATTTAATTAGGTACTATAATTTTGAATTTTGAAATTTGTGAGCAGGCCTAATATAAGAAATATAAATCTGGAATAAAATTCCAGAAACGTAAAAATCTAGAACGGTTATTCAGAAAACCGTTCTAGAACACAAATATTCCAGAACGTCTGTTTTAGAGACGTTCTGGAAGGTATACACTTTCCAGAACGCCTTTTTCTAGAGGCGTTCTGGAAAGTGTATTTTTGAGAACGCCTCTAAAACCGACGTTCTCGAAAGTATACTTTCCAGAACGTCCCTTTATTTAACGTTCTGGAAATCACACATTCTAGAACGCCTGTTTATGAAGGCGTTCTGGAAAGTGTATTTACGAGAACGTCCCTTTATTTAACGTTCTGGAAATCACACATTCTAGAACGCCTGTTTATGAAGGCGTTCTGGAAAGTGTATTTACGAGAACGTCATACAAAAGGACGATCTCGAAAATATACTTTTCAGAACGCATCCAAAAATAGGCGTTCTGGAAAGTACACTTTCGAGAACGACTAAAAAAGGACGTTCTGGAAAGTTTACTTTCGAGAACGTCTTCGAAAACAGGCGTTCTGGAAACTACAGTTTCAAGAACGCCTAGAAAAGGGGCGTTCTGGATAGTGTATTTTCGAGAACGTCTGTTTTAAAGACGTTCTCGAAAATACACTTTCCAGAACGCCCCCAAAGATAGGCGTTCTAGAAAAATATACTTTCCAGAACGTCTTAAAAAATGACGTTCTGGAAAGTATACTTTCCAGAACGTCTTAGAAAAGGACGTTCTGGAAAGTACTTCCCAGAGCTGCAAAACTGACTTTCTAGAACGCCTGAAATTTTTTTAAGAACGTCTCTGAAAAACCGTTCTTGAAAGTCTGACATTCAAGAACGCCCTGATGAGGCATTCTTGAATGTCAGACTTTTAAGAACAGCTGCATACAGAACGCCTCAGCAGGCCGTTCTTAATCTGCAGAAACAGGCGTTCTTGAAAGCTGTTTCTGCACTAGTGCTTCCTCAGGATCTGATGGAGGCGGGATTTCCTAAACTGGAGCTGCCTACTCGGGAAGATCTCTTCTTGCATGCTCTGCATTCCTTCTCGCTGCCCTGGAAGGAAGGGTGCTAGAAGGAGCTGTCGGGCTTTGCTCAGCCGGATTCGGCTCCCGGGGCTGATTGCGTGGAGCCACTATCAGAGCTACTTCTCCTGAGGTGGGAAAAGCTCTGGAGGACTCGCCAAGGGGACTTCTCTGGCCTCTCCCTACTGTTTTCTTTGCCTTTGAATCCAAACTTGCTTGCAACATGGTTACTGAAATAAAGAATGACAGTAAAAATAATGAAATAGCATTGAAAAGGAATTATATATATCATATTAGGAATATACCGATATGGGGCGGCAGAGGCCCGTTCTCTTGTTGAGTGTTAAAGAAACTCAGGAGTTTTGGTTTGAGGAGTTTGGATAGGTTGAAGGGGTTCTTGTTCAGGATGGCAATTTTCTCGTCCAGATGTGGTGATCTCTCGCTTCGAGATAAACGCACCTGGGGATGTAGGAAGCTGATGGTCTCGATCGAAAAACCCCAGTCCCCTGAGCTCTGGACAAAGAAGAACTTCTTCTTCCATGCCTTGTGAGACGTGGGAAGACCTGTCAGAAAATGGACGTTGGTCTGCCCAGAGAGATAGAAGAAACCAGAAGCACTCTTTGCCTGAAACAAAGAGAAGAAAAGTCGGGCCGTAGGGGTGATCCTGGCGTATTTGGCCGCCAGGTGAAACCCGACCACAACGCGAAAGGCGTTGGGCAGAAATTGTTGTACTGGAATATGGTACAACCTGGAAATAGCTTTTATAAAAGGATGAACGGGCAGGCTTAGTCTAGCGTGAAACTGATCTACGTAAAACGTAAGGTGACCGGTGGGAGGCGATGATGCCCTCTCGTCGGGCGCCGGACTGGTAAAGGAAAACATATCAGAGATAGGGAATTTGGCATGGATATCCCTAAGAGTTTGATTGCTAACTATAGAGGTTACATTATCAGAGGGAGGAGGAACCGCTGGCGGCACCCTTACCGGTGCCATCGAATACGAATCGGCTGAGGAAAGTGTACGGTTGAGGTGGAGTTTACCGGAGTCACCGGCAAACCCTCATCGACAGAGTCAGTTCGAGAAGAAGAAGTCGACATAATTAAAAGATTATATGAGAGGTCGAGGGGGTACCTGGTTATGATTACTTGGAGAGATTGAAGATGAACGGAATTGCAGAGGTCGACGGGATACTGGAGAGAAAAGGGGAGGATTTAGAGAATTATGAAAGTAGAATTTGAAAAGTGAACATGAAATAAGGAATTTGGAGGGATAAAAGGGAAGTGGATCAATTTGAAAAATGGAAATCGAGGGGGCGGGATTTGATGGGATTCCCGCATTTAATGCGAGCAGTACTCTGTATGCTGCACTGGAGCGCCAAACGTCCTAGATCAAATCATACGCCACCCACTTATCAGAAAAGACGTGCGGAATAAGGACCGTTTGGGAAAATAGACCGACACCACTAATGCCAATAATTCGGTCTGTTTGACAGGCGGATATCTCGGGATTCCCCTGAGTACGAGAAGTCATAAAGGACATAATGATCTCATTTATTTCGAAAGAGATTTGGGATATTACCGATCTACCCCAACTGTTTGGGGGGAGGAGTTGATAGGGCAACATATACGCCAGACCTGGTTTGAGGTAGCTCTGACTCAGAGTAGTTAGATAAATTAAGGGAGGACTTGAACAGCTCTGGCTCAGAGGAGGATCTAATTAACCCTCCTAAGAAAACAGAATATTGGGAAGAGGTGGTTATCGCTCGGGATTCCTCCTCACTTAGCTATCGTGGAGAAATCACTAAAAGCTTGGAGATTATGCCGAGCTGAAGTTCCGGGGACTGGAGTTAAGCCTGGTCTGGGTGAAAGACCTGATTAAGTCCTCTAAGGGTTAGAGCTCGTCATCATTATAGCAAGATCTGACCTGTTAAATGGCAAGGGCACAAAAGGAAAGGAGAGCTGGATCACGACATGACTGGTTCCTTAAATTCTGATGGAATCCTAGAGAGTGGAGGCGATACCGAATGAGGAAGACCTGGAATAGGGGAGACCTATTTCCTAGATTCCCAGCAAGGAGACAAGTGGGACCACTTGTCAGAATTGGTTGCCAAAACGGCCCTTGATTCGCGGCAGGGGCTCCTGGGATCCCGGCTGGGGTCCCCACTAGGAGAAACTATAAATATCTCAGCCCCAAGGCTGAGAGAGGTATGTTGTTCTCTTGAGCGTTCCTGCTTATTTTCTGAAAAACACCTCAAACGCTTACTGACTTAAGCATCGGAGAGGTTTCCACCGGAAAACCACCGGTGGCCTTTTTAACTTGTGTTTGTGGTGCAGATCAGAGGATCTCGTGGATTTCCAGTGTATTCCTAGTGCTAGTCATCTTTTGGGCTGAAACATAGGTTAACAAGGTTTCATTTATAGATTCATGGGCATTACAAAACAAAAAAAAATGTATGAGCCATTAAGTATGACCTCTGAAAGTAATTTAAGCCAATGTGGGCGTCTATATGTACATGTATTAGGGTAACAAGGGTTCATTTATAGATTATTGGGCTTGTTGGCCTTTGAAAATTCAAAACCATCTCAAAGTCAACTGGCGATCTTATATGCTCTCTGTAATATAGTAATTGAAAAAGTAAAAGCAGGAAAGTAGACAAAATGAAGTAGAATTATTATTCTCATACTTGTCAAAAATTCTATTTATATATGTTATCAAATACATATTTTTATAATATATAAAGATAACAAATATTCAAATTATTTCTCATTAGTTATCTGTTGACGAAATCACATTAATTATGTTTTTTTCCTTTAATACCCCATCTTGTATCAAGTCAAAGGATGAAGTGGTTCTTCATTGTTGCCTCATTAAAATCATGACAAGTAACAAAACTCAATGGAAAAAATAAAATTTGGTCGAAGAAAATAGAGTACAACACACCTATGTTGAGACTCCACCTTGATATATACATTTATCAGGAGAACTTTGAAAGTGATATATACATCTACCAAGCGAGCTCTAAAAAGTCTTCATTTCCTCAATTTACCTGACTCTCGAGAAATCCATACTTTTTTGTGATATGCTTCGTATTATCACCTTTCAAGTATCCTATATTCATTTGTTCATTACAACTTGTATTATTTTCATAACTACAAGCAAATTATTCGGTAGTAGATTTTAAGAGTTCTGTATAATTATAACATCTACCATACATATTCACAAACTAATGTATGTATGATAATGATCTCTATACACGAATTGAATGGGTAACCAACATCAACTGTATTACTTGGTGTTTAAGAGTAGAATATATAAACTCAACATTCTCTTTAGGGGTTACAACATAATCTATAATTCAATTATATTTGTGAATGGGGAGAATAAATACACGTCAATGGTTTCTTTTAGATATCAATACGTTTTGATTCCATTCCAGTGACATTGCAAAATTTTTAAATTAAATCAAGATAAAAAGTTATTGAGAAAATAACATTTGGTCAATTATATTCGTAACAGTGCAATAATGTGCATACATAGTTAGGGAATTTCAGCTCCCACTAGATCTTTATCATTTTACTTGACAAAATGAATCTTTCATTATATCCTCAATTTGACCAATCATTAGAGTGCTAACATATTGCACTTTTCGATATTTAATTACTTGATCATATTTTTAAATATATGAAAATTGTAGAACTTAGTATTCCACAAATTTGGTTTTAGTTTAAAGTCTTTATAAGACTGAGTTTTTCCATGATTTATTATATTAAATCAAAATTTCAAATAGCTAGAGAGTTCTCTTATTTCATTAAGAGTGGATATTATGTTCATATTATCGACATATACAACTACAATCGCAAATTTAAAACTTATTTTCTTTAAAAATACGCAAAGATGTAAATTGTATTTTCCCAGTTAAGTAGTCACTTAAACGATTACACTACACTCATCTGAATTATTTCAATCCATAAAGTGAGTTTTTCAATTTAATCTCAAATACACTCCATGGTTTAGAGTCACTTGCCTTGACAATGAAAGGCCAACAAATACTTTCGTATATAGATATGATGTGACCATGTGTATGAGATGCATTCTCAATTAATCAGAATTGTAGCATCTATTATGGGAGAGTACATATCCTCATAGTTAATTTCAGGTTGTTGTGAGAAACTTTGGCCTTCAAGTCTAGGTTTGCATCTCATGGATTTATTTTTATCATTACACTTTCTAAAAAAACTTTGTTTATATCCCACAAGCTTTACACTTGATGAGGCTAGCACTACCATACCAAATACATGTCTTGTTATCAGTGAATCAAGTTCTATCTGGATTGATTACTTTCATTTTAGGTCAATTTGCTCTTTGTTAAAATTTCAGAAGAGCATGGTTCGATATCATCGCGCTCTATGCTTCCTTGAGCAACAATGTATACATCACCAATGTGCGTAGAGAATGTTTCCACTAACTCATAAACTCTCATAATTCATTGAGATTTGTTTATTCTCTTAAATCATATTAAACATCAGAGGATCCTCCAGTAATGACTCATGGACATAAGTATAAACAGATGAGATTATCTTCATTGATGATTAATTGAAGTTGTGTCGTACCTACCTCTTATTCTTTTAGCGGTATTGATCAAACCAAATGACCCTCATATTCCTCTTGTGAGTCACGACCTCTACCACACCTCCGCTGAGTGTGGTTACAATGCCTCAATCTACGGCGCTGTGTGTGGACTTTTAGCTGCACATTTGCAGCTAGTATATATGATCTAGTCACTTTAGAAATTGAGTCTTGTGTACTTTGAAGATCAATTGTACAGTTTAATTTACTTTCATACATTGTGAAATACAGTGATCATAATGAGACAGTGTGTGAAACTATTCTTGTGTTTCATATTTAATAATATAAAAGATGTATTGATAATATTTATATTTAGAAAATTATAAATATTAATTGGAAATTTATGGTTTTTTTTTTAAATTGGGATTGTATTGACAATTTTGTGTGTGTGTGAGTATAAGATAAAATATATATCTTTTTCAAATATAAAACTTTAAAACAAGAAATTAATATTTATATTATTTTAATTTGCCCCCCAAACTATAAGATTTTTTGCACTTTACCCCCCAAACTATAAGATTCTTTCACTTTGCCCCCCAAATGCATGTTGATGGAATCTAGAAGGAATATTCTACCGGAAATAAAGTTTGGGGGGCAACGTCGAAAATTATTGTACATCAGGGGGCAAAGTGGAATAAAAAATACTTCGGGGGGCAAAGTGAAGAAAACTGCATACATTGGGGGGCAAAAAAAAATATCCCTAAATATTATCTTAGTCACCATCTATATCCTTTTAATGGTATCTTATATGAGACCTTATTGTATATGCACATTAGGGTACACGATGATGTATGACATGCAATAGACATCAAATACTTTTTGCTGTAAACTCTCATTATAAGTTTTGAATTATTTATAAGGGTGGTGAAATCCTCAATCATACTTAATGTGCTAAGGAGTTTTGAGAATGAAATATTATTATGAACAATGCGTGCCAAAGCATCGACCAAAATAATAAAATACTTGAATGGTCCACATTTTGAATGGTTATGTCCACATGTATCACCTATTATCAATTATAAGAATGAAATGTTATACTTTGTATCTTTAGCATATGAAGGTCTCAATTATACAACTAAGGAACAAGTTTTGAAAAAATGAGTGAAGTGACTTTAAGATATGAATGTATGTAGTGCTTCTAATACTCTAGAATGCACTGGCGTAATTGAATACTACTAGGTCCACGCTATACTATGTATCAGATTTCTATCTCATTTTGTGTTTCACTCAAAATAAAAAAAGATGTGCATGATAATTTCTTATAATATATATCATCTTATCACGAACAAAGTATCCATGCCAATTGTGTTAAAACTTGAATGAGTCAGCGTCCAAAAGCTCATTGTTGGTAATATCATCTAATTCAATAATTAGAATAATGGTTAAGTAAAATTACTATATCTCACTAATTTCTTTAAAATGCACTTCAATCCATATAAATTAAAGGTGTATTTCCATTCTCATCATGTATTTATCAATGATAATCATCAACATGAATATCATTACACTTAACAAGGTTCGTTTAACTCTAGTGAATACAGAGATTTATGACTTTAATCGATGTGCCACTAAGTATCAAGAATTTGTAAGTTTCTCGCCATTTGATTGATTAGGATGATACAATCAGTGTAGTTACATATGAATTATCAATTCAATGAATAAATATTTATTCCATGACAAACCTCACATTCGACATATGTTTTTTTAGTTATATAGAATGATATTACCTTTCATTCTAATATATTTCTTTATTCACTAGATATTTTGTAATATATCTTGATAATATCACTTGTGAACCATGTATGTAAATGTGTAGTAAATAAACTTGATTACATTCTATACTTTAGAATGAAATCCAAAGTTTACTATCAATCCAAAAATAATAATAACACGTCACATGAATCTAACTCAAAATAAACTTTAAGATGACATACAGTATTCTAATAAGAATGATTCATTATAATTTCACAAGTTCTTTGGAAGTAAGAAACAAACAAATCTCATCAAATAAAATAGAAAATATCCATTGACTCATCAAGATCTTTGGGAAAATATTATGAACCCTTACATATCTTAACTTGTAAGGATACTTTGTTCGTGATAAGATGATCTATATTTTCACTATTCATATTGCTATTCATATTTTTAACACTGCCAGTTCCTGAGGCTAATAAAAATATGAATAGTGAAAATAATCTCTCCCCCTTTGCTTTGAGATTATTTTCACTATTCATATTTACCATAGTTAGCCTCAGGAAGTTTCCTTATCTAGAGTCTAATATTGTTATTTCGAAAAATACGATCATGCGTCGACCAGGCAGTGCGTCGATCGATAGAGCTAGGATCGACGCAACAGAATATTTGCGTCGACGGTGCATCGATGGTGCGTCAGTTGACGCGAGCCAGACTGCTGCAGCTAGTGTCAGCATGACTCGGACACTGGGTAACCCAGTGTCAGACTGTACCCAGTGTCAACACAGCACATTGCTTATCCAATCTTCGTCTTCTCGAGCTATAACACCAAAATAAAACAAAATTAGATTATTTCATATAAAATAAAGTAAAAACACATTAAATACCAAACGAGATGAAAAATATTAAAAGGAAGAAAAACGATAAAAAGATAAACCTAAATCACGTAAAAGCACACAACACACGATGCAAAAATACACGAAAACCACATACAAATATGTACAAATCAATATCTGTCAACTATTTTTTGTCATTTACTGTTATACAAGTACATCAATGTGTTTGATCGAGTGGAAAAAATAGAGTGAGATTGTACCTCTCAAATACTTATTATCATTTCATGTGATTTTCCTTTTCACATATGATAAGACATGTTTTGAGTTTCAACATATCATTTTATAAGTCATTGACCATTTTCATCAAGCAAATAAATTTCTTTCCACTAAATACTTAGACCTGAAAGTAATACACCATAAAATTAAAAAAATATTCATTACATCGCAAAGTTTATTGGATGTTTGTAACTAAATATGCTCCCAACATAAGATTCATTAGTGCAGAAACAACAATCTAGAACACCTTTTTTCGCTAATCTAGAATGCCTTTTGCTGCTTTCTAGATCGAGTTATTCTAGAAAGTCAGCCTTTCTTGGACGACTAAGTACCCTTTCTAGAAAATACATTAATCCATTCTAGAAAGTGGTTTTCTAGAACGGGTTTTGAAAAGGCGTTCTAGAAAGTATGATATCTAGAACGAGTTTTGAAAAGGCGTTCTAGAAAGTACGATATCTAGAACGAGTTTTGAAAAGGCATTCTAGAAAGTACGATATCTAAAACGGGTTTTGGAATGGAGTTCTAGAAAGTATGATATCTTGAACGAATTTTCAAAGCCCCTTCTAGATTGGTGTGATTTCTAGAACAACTTTCGTAAACCCGTTCTCAATATAGTGTGATTTCTAGAACGAAATTTTGTAAAACTGTTTTAGAAATTATTAAAAAAAATTAAAATATTATAAATGAAGCAACGTGCCAACAAATACAATAAAAACATCAATACCCAATTAATAAACAAATACACTAAAATTCATTGAAAGCAAGACAATCACAAACTTAATATCAACATAATCAAAATATATCATTATCCATGATCAAAAAAATTAAAAAATCAATCACATTATTATTGACCTCGACTACCAAAAGTCTATCCATATATGCAGTCAAATCAATCATTAATCAAATGAAATGGGTCGTTATGATTACCATTCCAAGTGGAAACTTGAAGCTCTTAACCGAGAGTGACTTGGAAGCCTCCGGTGACACCTCCAGTCGATTATCTTCTTCATAATCATCATCATCGATCGCAATTAGAAACATATTATCCATTGGTGTAGCCTAGGATGGATTAGATGCCTTAGCTTCCTCTAAATTTCTACATTTTTCATATTCTGAAAATCCACAACCCCTACACTAGAATAATTTCTACACAATTTGAAAAACGCATTCACTTGTAGATGTCGATGAATCAGCAACAAAAATCGTGAATGTGTGTATTCACGCCCATTAATAGTACACCCAATATCAAACACATGGTGTGCAATACTCATATAACACTCTGACATTAAATTGAGGAGTGAACATCATATTTAATTTTTAGACTACAAGAACCAACATCGAGATGGTCTCAATAGCAAAAATCAGTATCAAGTTACTATTTCCAGATTTGCACTCAACAAACTTTAATGTTTTCATAAAAATTAGAAATATGAATCCATTAACCCTAGAATGAAGATCGGTTGATTCTTTTTTGGAAGTAAATAGAGCAAATAACAATAATATAGAGTTGGATAACTAATGAAATTAAAAAAAATGGAGAAGAGAAGCAAGAACTTATCAGATTGTTTCTTTGAGTTCACAAAAGATTGTTTCGATTTTGAAAAGGACAAATGCTACGAGGATGACGACAAAATCATAAATAAACACATGGATACCCCATATACATTTAAAAAACTAAATTTAAAAAATAAATAAATTACCATATGACCAACCTTTATAGCACGTGTTAAGAGCATTTGACAGTTCTCATTTCTGGCTCTCTATAAATTGTGTTTCCCTCAAAATCTACTTAACTTCCTCCAAATTCTTTAACTGAAAGTTGAAGAAAAAAAATACAATATGGGAACAAGATATAAGATGATTAATCAATAATTTCACCAATCTCTAAATGAAAACTGGGCAATGAAATTTTAGCATTATCAAATACCATAATCAACTTATCAACATAGTAAACAACAACTTAAGTTAACAAAAAATAACAACATTTTGCAATATCTATCTCGAAATGGTATTAACATTAGAATACTAGATAAATCGGCCAAGGACAAAGTTCAACATAAAACACACACACACACACACATAAGACTTTTGTTCAACCTAAATCGCCATAAATATACTGAAGATGATGAAAACATGAACTAAAGGAACAACAAAAGTGTACCAACGAAATTTTCATAAGAATGTCAAAAGAAGTCACAAGTGACATTATAGTTGCAAATAAATTACATAATTAGTTATAAAATAGAAATAATTCTTGTTTCATTTCCATTTTCTCATTATCTATGATTACATATATTTTAAAAAGTTTCCATCAGTCAAACCAGACCATAGTATATTTTTAAATGTTTCTATATATAATGTTTAATTAGCATTTGAAGAAGTCTTGACCGAGTCCATATCAATGTTCATATGTGATCAACTAAATGTTGTATTGTCATTGCTTGTAAAATAACCAATACAAGATGTTACAGTTTTGCAGGATTCAAATATATGTAACACTACATAGAGACAATTAAGAAACTTTATGTATAAGAGTTCTAGTTGATATTCACCCACACTAAACCTAAAAAGAAGCGTAAAAAACATACACACACACACACACACACAAATATAGATTCTCTTTTCAAAAGTGTTTAAACTAAAAGCATGCAGTCAGGTTAATCATATATGAATTTGATTCCATAGTAACTTTATCATAGATAATAAGCAAAAGGAATGACCTAATTATTTCTTTATTCTTGCTTAAAGGAAAAAAAAAAGAAACTGATCAATATAATAGTAAAGATTGACATACCCCAGAGAGCAGCGGTTTTCACTAAGGGCGGCACAAGTATGTCCTCTTCCGACTTCTTGATGCTCCTGCCAGACAAAACGATGTAGATAGAGCGTATGAGTGCAAGAGATAATATGCTTAAGAACATAACTTTATTCAATAATAACCTGTTTTTCCAAGAAGGATTACAAGAGTTCAAATAGTAAAGGGTGAAAGGTAGATTCAATGGTTCAAACTCTAAATTTTCGCAAAGTAATAAAAGGCTTATTAATTAGATGCATGAATTCAAACTATTAGATGCATGAATTCAAACTCTAATAAAGGCTTGATAAGTAAATGCATACATTAGAATATTAATTGGTGATGCATTCATGGGAATATCAATTGGTGGTCTCTTCTCCATCATTCCCTCCCCCATCGGAATGATTCGTCCTCGAATCTGGATGGGTCTCTTCTTCAACGGCGTAAGGGATTAAGTGCTTAATGTTGAAGACAATCGAGGTACGCAAATTAGGTGGGAGGCGAAGGCGATACGCATTTGGATTTATCTTCTCCATAACTTCAACAGGGCCAATCTTACGGGATGTGAGCTTATTGTATTCGTGAGCCGGGAAGCGATCCTTCGTCAGAACTGTCCAAACAAGGACGCCAACATCAAACTCCAAATGACGACGCTTGCTATTCGCATATTGTTTGTAGCGGGCATTGCTCTCAATAAGGTTGGCTCGGGCTGCTGCATGGACAGACTGGATGTCGGCCCAAAAGGAGGAAGCACGATCATCCACGTGAACCCCAGATAGCAAGGGCATAAGGTCGACGGGGTCGCGAGGAATGCGTCCATAGACGATGCGAAAAGGGCAGAAACCTGTACTGCGGTTAATGGACGAATTGTGGGCAAAATCGGCTTGGATGAGCTTGACATCCCAAGTCTTGATGTTGTCTCCAACCAAACAGCAGAGGAGATTGCCCAGAGAGCGGTTGACGACCTCGGTCTGCCCATCCATTTGTGGATGGGACGCACTACTAAAGTGAATCTCCGTGTTGGACAAGCTCCATAGGGTGTGCCAAAAGTGGCTAAGGAAGCGAGTGTCTCTGTCCGAAACAATGGACGTGGGCAGGCCATGCAAGAGATAAACATCGCGAAAGTACAACTGAGCAACATGAAGGGCATCCGTGGTCCGTTTGCATGGGATGAAGTGAACTATTTTACTAAACCTATCAACCCCGACGAAAATAGAATCGAAGCCTCGTTGGGTGCGAGGCAAGCCGAGGACAAAATCCATGCTAACACCAATCCACGGACCGTCCGGAATAGGTAAAGGCCAGTACAGACCGGCATTGGTGGTCGAGCCCTTTGAAACCTGACAAGTGTGGCACCGCTCAACGAAGCGGGCGACGTCATGCCGCAGGGATGGCCAGAAGAAACGCTCATGGAGGAGGCCAACTGTTTGGTCCCTGCCCACATGGCCAACTCCGTGGAGCTCTTGGATAAGACGGAGGTGTAGGCTGCAAGAAGGGATGCACAACCTGTTGCCGAAAAAGAGAAAGCCATCCAAGAGGGTGAATTTAGATGCAACCCCATTCTGCACCTGAGATAGTACCTTCGAAAAATAAGGATCAGTAGTATAGAGAGTTGAAAAATCATTGAAACCAGGAATGGAAACTCGCATTTTCACTAGCAAGGCCAAACCACGGTTGAGGGGGTCAGCGACCCGATTCAAGGAGCCTGATTTGTGACGAATGACAAAATCAAATTGTTGCAAGCACTAGTAGAAAAAAGTCGATTAGAGGCGGTTCAAAATAGCATTTGGAGGCGGTTCTGAACCGCCTCTTAAGCTACCGATGCTTAAATTAAAAAAAGGCGGGCGACGGTTCAAACCGCTGCTTAAAATAGACGCCGGGTGGCGGTTCTTAGTTAGAAGCGCCACCAAAAATATTGAAATCCTGTTGAAACCGACGCCAAAAACAGAACCGGGTGGCGGTTCTCATATAGAGACCGCCGCTTAAAATAGGAACCAGGAGGCGGTTCTTATCTCAGAACCGCCGCTTAAAACAGAAGTCGGTCGACGGTTCTCTGCGTCACTTAAAGTCCAAAACATTAGCAGCGGTTCTTTTTAGAACCGCCACTTTTGTTTTTTTTTTTGTTTTTGCTTTCTGCACCTAAATTGCACAAAATCT
>BMAC01000260.1:1105734-1122263 GCA_014905375.1 Phtheirospermum japonicum | reverse complement strand
CTGCAAAAATCAAATTCATTAGCTTCAAACAGGAAACACATGTCGAGCACTTCTAACGAAAAGGCAGAGTCCACCTATGCATACCGACCTGGTTCTTTCTCCTAGGAGGGTGATTAAACTTGCAATTTGAACCAAATTTACAAGACCCAGATCTCATATAAAAGGCACAATCCTCTGCATCAGGCCTCATTGGATAGYTAACCCTCTTATTGTTATTACTTTGATTATTATATCTCCCAAACCTCGTCGCTTCACCCCCTGCATTCTCCATATAACCCAGCCCATTCTCATTTTCATCTTCTACACTCTCTGCATTTTTCCCAMCCTCATCATCATAAACATTATCCAGTTTCACTGATTTCTCATTCTCGATATAATCCCACCTATTATCATTTTCGACACTCTCTAAATATTTTCCACCCTTTTCTTCATAAACATAATCTGGTTTCATTGTTTCCTCATTCTCCATATAACCCTACCTATTCTCATTTTCATGCTCCACACTCTCAATAATTTTTTTCACCCTTTTCTTCATGAAGATTATCTAGTCTCACCGGTTCCTCATTCTCCATATAACCCCACCTATTCTCATTTTCATTTTCAACACTCTCTGCAATGTTTCCATCCTTCGTGAAGATTATCTAGTTTCACTGTCCCCTCAATCTCCACATCACCCAACCCATTCCGATTTTCATCTTCAAAACTCACTGCATTTTTTCCATTCTTTTCTTCATGAACATCACCCAGTTTCACTGTTCCCTCAACATCCTTCCCTTCCTCCACATCAACAGCTTCRGCTCTCTCAAGCGCGCTCTCGATTTCAGCTTGCTCAATAGTTAGCCGACAAAAATCTCTCTCTAGGACAATTTAAAATTCCGCCTTCTCGTGGGTGGTGCCACTATCCTCCACCTCCGCAGCCATCACCATCGCCGGTGAATCACTTTTCCCATTAGGTGCATTTTGCGAGGGCTCTGTGTGCTGGATCTCAAAATTCGAGCCGGTGAGATTGATCTGATCGTGCGACGTCGTATCAGTGAGCCCCAAACCTAGTTTCTCAATTTGGGGTTTTTCAGAGGTTGATGATGGTAGTAATTCAGCCATGGTGGTCCTTTACATTTGCAGCCCAAATAAAACCCTAAGCTTAAAAGGCTTTGCTTTTACACTGAAATTGCAGATTTCGATGGTTGGTTATACTCTTTCAACTTAAACAGTAATACCCAAAATCTGTAAATACAAGACCTAGAGTTTGGGGAATATAAGCGACGATCCAAATTTGACGCGCGTCTAATGTGCAATTATAGGTGACGGTTCTATGTCGGAAGTGCGGCCAAAAGAAACCGGACTTATTGGTGATGCCTCTCCCAATAAGCGCAGCCCGACGCCAGAATTTGAGGCGCTCTATAAGTGGCAGTTACTTAAAGAACCGCCACCCGGTGAGTTTTTGGTGACGCTTCCCCCTTGGACCGCTGCTCGATTATTTTTTTTAAGTGTCGGTTTCAAAAGCAACCGCGACTTATAATATTATTGGTGGCGGTTGGAATTTAATAACCGCCACCCGGACTCAATTTTTTTTAATTTTTTTTCATAAGTGACGGTTCTTTGCTAACAAGCGCTACCTTTGTACCTTTTGCAGCGGTTTCTCGTTGAACCGTCACTTATGCGCCGCCTCTAATCGACTTTTTTCCACTAGTGAAGTATGCTGCCCATGAGGCGTGGCGAGAAGACACACTATCCTGACTGGCCAAGTACTTGAGAGAGTCATGGTCTGTGAAAAAAATGAACTCCCGTTGAAACAGATAGTGACGCCAATGGCGAACTGCTCGAACAACCGCATAGAACTCCACATCGTAAGCACAATAACAAGAGCGAGGGCCCATGAGTTTCTCACTGAAGTAGGCAATGGGACGACCGTCTTGGCTAAGAACGTCATCGATGCCAACCTTTGAAGCGTCACTGTGGAGCTCAAATGGGACGTTAAAGTCTGGCAGAACCAATATAGGGGCTGAAATGAGCTTTTGTTTGATGCAAGTGAAGGCAGCGTCTGCGGCCTCGGTCCAAAGGAAAACCTTACCCTTCATGCAATTAGTGATTGGGGCCACAATTGAGCTAAAGTGATGGATAAAATGCCGGTAAAATGAGGCCAGTCCATGAAAGCTGCAGACGGCAGTGATGGTAGTAGGAGTAGGCCAATCCCGAATAACCTCGACCTTGGAGTCGTCAACAAAAATACCTTCTGCAGAGATGCAAAAGCCCAAAAAGATAACGGAAGTAGTGAAAAAAAACACACTTATTTCGGGCCCCAAAAGATTTCTCCTCCCGGAGGATATGAAGGACCTAGCGTATGTGCTCCAAATGGGCGGCTTCAGTTTGGCTGTATATAAGTATGTCGTCAAAATAAACGACAACGCAAGTACCAATAAGCGGGTGGAGAGTTTGGTTCATAATGCGCATGAAGGTGCTTGGAGCATTCGAGAGACCAAGAGGCATGACGAGCCATTCAAACAGGCCTTCCCTAGTCTTGAAAGCCGTTTTCCATTCATCTCCCGGCCTGATCCATATTTGGTGGTAACCGCTGCATAAATCGAGCTTGGAGAAGGTCTTGGAGCCACATAATTGGTCAAGTAGATCATCCAAGCGAGGTATAATAAATTTGTATCTTACTGTAATTTTATTGATTGCCTGACTATATACGCACATACGCCATGACCCATCTTTCTTTGGAGTGAGCAAGGCCGGGATGGGGCACGGGCTTAAGCTCTGCCTTACAAGGCTGCGGGATAACAAATCTTCAACCTGCCGCCAAAGCTCTGCATGCTCAGAGGGGCTCATGCGGTAGTGAGGTCTGTTGGGCAACGAAGCCCCTGGGACGAGGTCGATCTGGTGCTGAATGTCCCAGAGTGGAGGTAGAGCGACAGGGAGCTCGGTGGGGAAGACATCAATAAATTCAGCCAAAAGGGATTGAGCCACTGTAGGGACGGTGGATGAAGGGGAAACATCGTGTGCGACAAGCACGAACACTGATGAATTAGGAGACAGTTCTCACTCGAAGGCAGTGCAAGAGAGTAGTGAAACCAGCGGTGCCGAGGCAGGGGGAGGTGCTGGCGTGCAAGAATAATACAACACAAACTTGGCCCCATTAACCACAAACGAATATGTATTCAGGAAGCCATCATGCGATACTTGCCGATCAAATTGCCAAGGACGCCCCAACAACATGTGGCAGGCATCCATGGGTAATACATCACACCAAATCGTGTCAGAATAAGTGCCACCCACGGAAAAAAGAACTTGCACTCGATCAGTAACCGCCACCTTGGTAGTATTATTTAGCCATGAAAGGCTATAAGGATGAGGGTGAGAGGAGAGGGGAAGAGCCAACTTTGCAACAACATCACTAGAAATAACATTTTTGCACGCACCCGAGTCGATAATGAACTTATAAACTTTTCCTTTGATGGTGCAGGTGGAGTGAAAAATGCAGTTCCTTTGGTCCGACACAGGAGTGATCTTTGGTGAGCAAAATACGTGTCGTAATACCAAAAGGGGTCCAGTATCACCTAGTAAGTGGGTTTCCAAGGCAGTTGGGATAGGGTCATCATCAAACATCGGAGGTGTTTCAAACAGATCAGGATAATTGCCCTCAAGCAAGAGAGTGCGGGAACTTCGGTGATAGGGGCAGGCTGTCATGCGATGGCCCATATCACCGCAATTGAAGCAACGACCCTGGAAGGATGATCGTGATCCAATAGCAGGGGTCGAAGAGGTTCGAGGCGTTATAGAACCCGCTGGTGGAGTGACAGGGGTCTTCAGAATGGTTGCAGAGGGCGGTGGTGGGTTAGATCGTCGATCAGAGGGTAGAGTGCCATAACTCGACCGTCGGTTGAACTGGACCTCCAAAGGGACCGCATAGCTATGGGCTTAACTTAGAGATGAAGGGCACAACAAGTTTATCAAGTCTTAAAATTGGAGGCGAAGGCCCCCAATATACCGCGAAACAAGTTGTGCCGGCATTTCCCGATTGTCGATGCGCGTAAGGAGTTGATGGAATTCCGTAGTGTAAGCGTCGACAGAGCGCGGGCCCTGACGCAGGCTTTGGAATTTCTGGTATTGCGTGCTGTCATAATTCAGAGGTAGGAATTCAGCGTTCAAAAGGGATTTTAACTCCTCCCAAAGGGCGATCTCCCTTTGGTTACAGCGGGTACGAGAAACTTTTAGATGATGCCACCAAGAGGCTGCTCGGGCTCGAACCCAGGTCACAATAAGAGCAACACGCCGTGCAGGGGGGACGGATTTGAAGTTCAAGAGGTCCTTGGCAGTATGGATCCAGTCAAGGTAGTCATCAGGCGAGCCCGCGCCAGTGAACTCGGGAATATCCAAGCGGAAACCCGATTCCCATCTGTTCTCAAGGGGTGGTTGTCGGCGATGGTGTTGAGCGAAGGGGTTATCATATGTCACCGTGTATTTGTCGTCCGAGGCGGACAACTGTTTGGACGTGTTGTCTTGAGATTTGGCAACTAGAGGAGTGTGAGGGTTGCCCCGAGGGCGGTTTCATTGGAATTCCGCCCGCAATGATTCAAGGGCGGAAGTGAGGGCAGCGATTTGGTCGCGGAGGATAGCAATCTCTTGGGTGTCACGTCTGGGTGGCATCGTGCGGTCCCGGAACTGACTCCGAATACCAACTGACGCAGCTAGAGCGTATTAGTGAAAGAGATAATATTCTTAAGAACACAACTTTATTCAATAATAATCTATTTTTTCAAGAAGGATTACAAGAGTTTAAATAGTAAAGGGTGAAAGGTAGATTCAATGGTTCAAACTCTAAATTTCCGCAAAGTAATAAAAGGCTTATTAATTGGATGCATGAATTCAAACTATTAGATGCATGAATTCAAACTCTAATAAAGGCTTGATAATTAAATGCATGCATTAGAATATTAATTGATGATGCATGCATGAGAATATCAATTGGTGGTCTCTTCTCCATCACAAAAAGATATGAGTTCATACATGACCTCACAGAGGAAACTACTATTAACTAAATAACTAAATTTATCACAGATGACTCTTAAACGACATTAAAAATCTATTTAGATTTCTTGCAGTATCAAGGTTTACATGACAAAACTTCTAAATACCACATTCATTTTAACCAATTCAAGATGAAGATACAAGAGACCAATAATAACGATTTCTATTTATCCAAGATCCCAAGAATAGTAACCACCTTTTGTTCATGTGTTAAAAGATCAAAGTCAAACCAAAAAAATAGTTAGTACTCGTAATAATACTTTAAATTGAATTACATATAAAAATATTAAAAAAAAACCTTTACACGGGCCCAGTTATATCCCTCCATAACAAGCTGATGAGCTCTGGCGATTAGCTTTAAACTGTTTGTGTGGTTGAATTGCTCCAAAATATCCTGTGATATTATAAATTGGCAAATTAATGCGTTTATTTTCAAAAGAGCAGAGTTATCAAAATATTACCCCACTAAATGATGAGAATGGACTTAGAACTAAACAAAGAATTGTCGAAACTTACATACCAACTGATATCTGATGATCAAACGACCATAAACCCAATCCCCACTTCCACGCATGCCCTCACTCCCTAATTTAAGGGCAAATATACTATCATTTCAATGTCCATAAATTCATATATGCATTATTGTATTTTAGGCAATATGTGGTGTCAAGTGTGGAGATGGTAAAATAGAGAAATTACAGATTTAACTTTATAAGATTAGACCTAACTCAAAATGTTCTAAGAGGGTATAACATATTTTTGTCAAAATGGTTGAAACATGTTGAGGAATTAATTCTTGGCAATAATTCCTATTTTGTTATTTGCCTTTCTTGGGCACAAAATATGTTAGGAAACTAGATTTAGGAATATATTGTGTTTCCTAGTTTATGTTTAAGACTTTATTAGTTTCCTAGATTGTGTTTAGAGTATGTTTTAAGAAGTTACCAAGTTTAGGAATTTATGTTTGTATATTTAAGACAAGGATTCCTAAAGCTTGGAACCACGGTTTTTAGAGCACGGGATTTCGACAAGGAGATCGACGCAAGAGGCAAGACGACGAGCAAGAAGAAAGAAGAACACGAAGAACTACTTGGAGCCATTGATCGAGATTAACAAGCTCTTCGAAGTTGCGTGACCAACGGAGAAGAACTTGCCATTCTGGCAAAAAGTATTTAGTATCAAGTTTATTGATATTTAGTTTTCATATATTACTTTATATTTTTGTATTGAACGTGAACAAGAAAGTAATATAGTTTTCGGGTTTGTACACCCAAGTTCACAAGCATTTATTTGTGAACTGAATTTGTTATCTCGTGTTCTTATCGATTTATTCCGCTGCATATTTTATATTCTACTATGGTCGATGTTGCTAATCAATGTTGTTAAACATTGACTAACAACATCGTGAATCTGAGAATTATTCTTAAAACCATCGACCTTCAAATTTTGGTGCTTCAAATCCTAATCCGAATATGCAAACTCCATTTCCCTTCTCGTTTGGTGTTCCCCAAATTCCCCCTTTAACCGCTCAAGATCTCAAAGAGTATGAGTTGTTTGGTGGTCTGGGCTCCAATTTCACATGTGGCCCTCCCATCCGACTATGAGAGATGTTAGCTGACCTTTTTTGGGATGCGGATGGTGTGGAATGAGTGATCATCTTCCCGACTATTGCCCGGACCTCTCCTAATGCATCCCTCAGAGAACGTGTATAGGGATCATGGACTTCATGTGGAACCCGATTGTGTTATACCATCTTTTTCTCCACCGCCGACTCATAATCTGGTTGTTACTTCTCATGTGGGCCCTTATAATTCGACTACCCGGTGATTGCTCCTACCCTACCTCCCGAGCCAAAGACTTCTCAAGAAATGTAAACGTGTGCTAATGACGTGAACATGGCTTTCTCCTCGAAGGAGTTTGAGTTGGTTACGAAAATAGCGACATTGAAGGCTCGAATCGCTCAAATGTGTAGCCCGAAACCGACTCCTCCTTGTGCGGGACCCGATTGTCCTACTCCCCCGCCGCCTCACGATCCTTTCGTTACTTATCATGTGGACCAACTTCCTTCGTCTACTCTTCCGGTCACTTTCCTTGACAAGTGTGGGGTATTTGTTTCGGTTGTCTCACTGAAGGAGGTTGGCCCGGTTGTCGATATAGAGGGATGTTGTGAGGATAAGCCCCTTGTTCTTCTCGATGAGCCCGTTGTGCCTATATTCGACCCCATTTTGTGTGGAGATGAGTCTCGATGTGTCGTTGAGGGCAACGAAGAATTTTTATAGGGGGAGGTGGGGGTTATTGGTGATGAGCTTGAAAGAATTGATGATTATCTTGAGGAGGATGAAGAGAGTAAGTCGATTATTATCCTTGCAAACTCGCACCGAGAAGAAGAGGAAGAGAGGATGGTTGAAGGGTTTAAAATTCTTAAGAATGCCATTGAGTGGAGACCCGGAGTGATTGAGGGAGTTATCTCTTTGAATTTGAGTCTTGAAGCTATGGTGAGAGCCAGGATGTGGAGGTTTTTAGTAGAGGGCTTGATGTTTGTACTCGCCGAGAGTGAGCGGGTGAATCCCATTCACATGGTGCACAAGATGAGCAGCTCGTTGGTTCTTGAAGATGGAGAAGGGGCGTTGTTGGCCATGAGGGCTTTAACGGGTTGGAGGATGTCGATCGAGTTTAAGAAGTTTCATGAGGCCACAAAGAAAGATCGTTTCCCTTCCCCGTTTATCGACTACATCATAGACGAGCTAGCCGGCCATTATTTCTATCGTTTTTTGGACGAGTTTTCGGCCCACTTCAAAACCACCATCTCACCCAAGGACCTAGCCGAGACGAGCTTCATTTTCCCATTTGGAACGTTTTCTTTTTGGCAGATCTTATTTGAACTATGCAATGCGCCAAGGACGTTCCAAGGAATGGATACTCCCGACAAGGAGGAGATAATATTGGTGGACCCTCCAGTGATATTCCCACCTTGATCAAAAAGGGAGTACGTCAAGCTAGTGACGTAAAACAAGCTCTTCTTGGGAGGCAACCCAAGTTCTTTCCATTTCTTTCTATCTTTCTTTCTTTTATTGAAAAATCTAAAAATATTCAAAATTCAAAAATCCAAAAACATTTGAAAAACTAAATATATATATATATATATATATATATATATATATATATATATATATATATATATATATATATATATATATATATATATATATATTTAGTTGAGTTCATGTACATATTTCCTGGTGTTTTTATTTTCGTGTGATTTTCTTTTCTAGATTTTATTTTTCGACGTCGACCATTGGACGATTGATAAAAGTGGTAGCATTCGTGGGGTCGAGAGTTACTAGCCACGCTCGATTTTTGCTTGGATTGCATATATGCTTAGGTGGACCCCACCGAGCTCGACCTAAACTCGCTCGGTTGAGGAAGTTTCTATTCACCCTCCTTTTACTTGTTCTTATTAAAATGCGGGTAATGCATGGTTTAAGTGTGGGGTGGGTATGTGGTTAGGGTCCGGGTTTTTATCAAGCATGTTTTGGTGTTCTTAACTCGAGCCTTGGTGAAGTGACGCATTCTTGGCGAAGTGATGCTTACTATGTGCGCGTTTATATGGTTGAGTCGATTTTTGTATCTTTTGAGTTGTTAATGCATTGTTGAACAACTCCACATGCTTGGAAGTTTGAATAGTTTACTTGTCGGGTTTTCGCATGTTTATGGCCTCTTGTGTGAAGGGTTAAATTTTTGTGCGTCGTCCAAAAAAACCCGCATATATATATAATCAACATTTTCTCGTGAAAAGATTGCAAAGCTCTAAAAGCTCTTTTGATTTTGCTCCCAAATTCGGTGCAAACTAATGAGTAGCCTTGTGTGATTTATCGGCTTGCTTTTTATGGAAATTGCATTGAGGAGGTTTGATTTTGCTCGTACATGATTGAATTCGAAAATGACCTCGAGGCACATATATCACCCTTGTTCCGGCCATATCCATATATGTAAGCTACTTAGAAATCCCAAATGAGCCCCCTAGAACCTTTATCCTATTTCTTGTTAGCCGAGCTCATTTGTAGCTCTTGTATCTTCGTTATTTGTGAAGTGGAAGAGTTTGTTGTTAGTTGACGAGAAATGTGAGGAAAATCTATTGTGGGTTTCGAGTTTTGAGAAGCTTATACAAAAAAAAGAAAAAAATATAATAATAATACTCCAACACAAATCACGAAAAGTGATATAGCGTGCGTTCAAATGAAAAGCCTAATTCAAAAAAGGCTAAGTTTAGTAAAAAGAAGCAAATTCAAAAAGATTCTAAGTGTTGTGAAATGAAGTCGGAAAAGCGTGTGAGAATACGAAAGGGTTTTGAATGAGAGTTTGGTAAATTTGGAAAGGTGAAGCGATTACAAGCTTCGAGTTTTAAAAGTTAGGATTTTTGTGTGTTATTGATCACGTTTGATCGTGTGTTAGCAACTATATCCAAATGTTCCATACCTTACCAAAGAGCCAACATTACAATCCATAATAAAGACCTTTTTTCGATTCTTATTTGGTCATGTACTATGAGCAATTTTGAGCGTTCGATTTGTGAAATCTTGACAAGGTGCATGTATTGTCCTATTTGAGCGTATACACGTCCCTATTTTAGTGCCATTGACATCTCCAAAAATCCAGTCCAGCATTCTCGAATCAAACACATTGACATAAGGTACCACTTTATTCGAGACTTAGTTGAGAGGAAGATTGTTAGCCTTAAACATATTGGAACTGATAATCAGCTAGCTGACATCTTCATGAAGGCATTAGACTTCGAGACCTTCTCTCGTTTGAGAAGAGATCTCGGTATGTGCATTGTCTAACCAATGTTGGTTTGTGATGTTGTGACACCTCTTATCAACATCAGTCAGAACATCCATATAATCTTGCATGCATTTTTATCTTTCTTTTCATACATAATTCTAATGCATTGAGTTTGATTGAAAGTGAAATAAGGTCCTGTGTTGCAATAAAAGTAATGACAAAAAGGACCAACCTCTCCAAAATTAGGTGATTGTGGGACTTGCCCGCAGAAACTGGCTTTCTCCCAGGTCCAAAAACAAGAGGTATTTAACAGCAATTGCTGAAGATTAAAAGATTTAAATCCCTTCAAGGATGAAGAAAATCTGGACTCAAATGCTCCAATCTTTAAAAATCACCTTCTTGAGAGATTTTGACGTAGTCATTAACTTGGGTTAAGGGTTAAGTTTCTATTGACTTCACCTAAGGGCAATGTTGGTTCGTAATGTTGTTAGTAATAAAAAGCAACATTGGAACAAGTCACTGAAATCTGAATATGTTTTTGTATAATCTTTAAGGTCATGAATTTTAGGCATCCCGTAGGACATTCATACTTTGTGAAGATACCATCTTGCTGTGCGTTTTGTTTCTTGTGTTTTTGTCTTGCTTGAAATCTCTTAATTTCATTTTGAATTGAGCTAACTAAATATTTCAATGGAGTTAATATCAGACGGCTGGACAGGTAATAATGAGGTGAATTTGGTGAGTGAAAATTAACATTGCACAAAATAGTTACAACTGTGCTGATGGTTCATTAAAGTTCAGCTTTGTATTTCGGCTTGTAGCTCGGGTTGTGCAATTTTATTTTTTTAGAAAAAGGGGGATAATTGAAAAGATAATGGGCTTGTTAGTGTGTTAGTGTTGCCTAAACTAATGGGGAGTGGTGTTTTATAAAAAGGAAATAAAAATCGTGTTTTACTCCTAATATCAACCGGTGAGAAATTTTAGGTATTTTCCTTTTATTTTTACCTTCTCTCTCCTCGTGCAACGGTCACTTTTTGAGGAATAAAAAGCTGAAGTCTTTTTACCGTTTGCTCACAAAACCCCTTTCGAATTAAAACTCTCTAGAATCCTTAACCCTCTCCAATTCTCTCGATTTCCCTGTTGGTTGTGTTTCTGTGCGATTTTGCAGGATGTCCAGTTCGCCGTCGCCGTCCTCATCTGTCCTAGAACTGCCTAACAAAGTTCGCCGCTCTGGCGAACAGGTCCTGTTGCCATATCCGGAGATTGGTGGCCTTGATATTCGCGAGGAAATCGGTGGTGGTAGTTCATCAAACCCACCACTATCAACATCGCCACCACCTTCACCGACGCTCGATTCTCGTGACGTCGTGCCCGTTCCGTCACCAGTCGACGCCACACCAGTAGCTCAAGTGTTCCCTGGACATCCCGGGAACGAAATTGACGTGGATAATCCCTGGGATTTGGCGTTTGTGGCTGAGACTTTTGGATGCGTGGGGAACCCAACCCTGAAGCGGTCTAGGCGCCTGCGCAACATTTCGCCCGGCGTTGTGCCGCCCGCTGTACCGAAAAGCAAGGCAGAGTCGTGCCGCACCGTGCCTATCGAGCATATGAACCTTAAGGAGGATGTCACCGTGATGTCCGACCCTGACGATGATGACTTTGTGCCTGCTACTCCGGTCGAGGGGTCTGTGCCGCCACCGTCGTCTTCTGCCCAGAGTTTGCTGGCGAAGAAGTTTACTCACCGAAAACAGCTTGTGCGCAAAGCCGACAGGAGATCAAGTCAGCCATCGGTCAAGGTTTCTCCTAAGTCCTCTGTGACTGAGTATTCCTCCTCTCCCTACACCGTATTGGATTTTATCACCGGGGAGGTGACCAGCTCCTCCAAACCGCCTGCCGATGACCCCCCCTCATCTCCGGTTCATGATGCTCAACCTGAGCTTGATGATGACTTGTTTGAATATTCCCCTGACTCTTCGTTTGATATGCCTATTCGTGATTTTGTTGCTGATTGCAAGAAGGGTAAGAAGAAAAAGAAGGCTGCTGCAAAGGACGATGTTGCTTGTCCTGTTGGTACATCTTTACCAACATCACGTAATTCCCCGACTGTTTCGTCCTCCTGCACTGCCTCTGTTCCCATTCCATCTCATACTCCCACGCAGTCCTCTTCAGCTTCCTGTGATCACTCAGAGTCCTCTACAGGTGCTGCATCTTCGACCCCTAAACTCGAGGACATGGTACCCTTTTCAGAGAGATTCATCACTGCTGAGGCTGCAGAGCTTTTTGCTGCCTACCAGATCCGTCATATGATTGTCGAGAAACGAGTCCCAGTTGAACTTTTTGAGAAACACAATCTTATTGCCTATCTCCGACACAAAGTTATGTATTCCACCGTGTCAGCGGCCATGCCTTTTGTACGTGATATTGTTATTGAGTTCTTTGCCAATCTTTTACCATCTATGGTCGATTTGGAGTCGGTCAATTATGGGAAGGTGTTTGTGCGTGGAAATTTTTTTTTCGTTCACCCCTGATTTGATTGATGAGTTATATGGTACTGAGTCTTACCGGGGTGACTCGACTGTGGATGATTTGAATGAGGTCATCACGTTTCTGTCTGGTGGGATGGTTAATTCTTGGTTTGAGCAGCTTCCGAGTACACGTCTTTCATCTCTTCACTCTATTTTGCATAAGCTTGCCATTTGTAATTGGGTCCCTATTTTGCATGTAATTGTTGCATTTTTCCTTGTGTTTTTAATTATGATTTTATGTTAATTTTAGTAGTTTTGAGTCGTTGTTCGTTAGGTTTTTAAGTCATTTTTCTTGTTTTATTGATTTTCGTATTTCTTGCTAAAATTACATTTTAATGGGTTAATTGGTGAAGTTATTGGGTTTTTATGTTCAAATTCCTATTTTATAGGCTAAAGCATTGAAGACCAAAATTCAAGCACAGAAGAGGCTCCCAAAATATCTAACATTCTGGAATGGTGGCCTAGCCTCTCCTAGCATCGCCCAAAATCCGCGCCAGAACTGCCACAATGGGAAGCGCTGCTGACACTGGGTTACCCAGTGTCCGAGCAGCGCCCGCAGGCGCCCAGCATCTCTCGGCAGCACTCGCACGCGTAGCGCCAGCGCCTGCTCGCCCGCACTCGCCGTGCGCGCCCGCATTCGCCCGCATTTGTCAGCATTCGCCTGCCTTCGCCTAAGCCTGTCTAGACGCTTGCCTACCAGGGACCCACGCCAACAAGCCCTGCCCCAGCCTGTCGGCCACCTGCGCCCAGCAGCGCCCAGGCCCGGCCATGGTCGAGCCACATCGAGCCATGGTCGAGCCATCTTGAGCCATATTAAGCAAAAAGGTGCCAAAAGGCTAGCCCAGTGTCTAAGAAGGTGCCTCCGGGTCAAACTTGGTCAAACCCTGGAATTTCAAGCATTTTTTGGCTAATTTGGCCCATTTAAACCCAATTAAAATTAGTATAAATAGACTAAAACTCTCATTTTTTTTAAAACACCTCTCATTTTCTCCCAACCCAAGCATGGGTTTGGGGATTAAAAATCCTCTCTCTAGTTTTTAAGATCTAATTTCTCTCTCTTAGGTTTTAGATTCAATTTAAAGTTTTGATGTAATTTCTTTTCTAGATTTAGATTTACTTTCATGCTTGGCCTTGGGTTTGTAAGCCTAAGAAGAATCCAAATACTCCTTTGGATTGTTACTTTTGATGCAATTTAATTCGAGCTTGCTACTTTTCCTTTAATTCAAGTAAGTTTCCTTTCAATTTCATGTTTTATGCTTTATTTCTATGCTTGCTCTTCATTTCCATGCTTTGTTCTTCATTTTATGCTTTTTGTCTTAACACCTTGAATTCATGATGAAACATACACATCTAGATCATAGATCGGCTCTTAGATCGTCTTGATTTTGAGATTTTGCTATGCTTTGTTTGCAATTTAATTTTTATGAATAGTTTTAGGATAAATCTTAGATCTACTCTTTGTTGCTTGTTATTTTCCTTAAAGTTTTGAATTTTCTTGTTAATTTCCATTGCTCTTTACATCTTTGCTTTCAATTTTAGTTAATTTGCTTTATTTAGGATTTTATGCATAGTTGTACCTTGTGCATGCATGCTTGTACTTGGTGAAACATTGCATTTTCTTGCTCATTTTCATTATTGCTTTGCATTTTCATTTGAGGCATCCTTCTAACTTCTTATTTCAATTTCTAGCTTAGTTTAGCTATTTTAATTGCTTTATTTTCATTTTCCCTTTATTTTTCCAAGCTTGAAACACCTTGAAACTTGCAATTGAATCGAATTCCGATAATATCGAGCCAATGAACCCGATGATTTATTCATCACCACTAAAACTCTTCTAACAAAATGGCGCCGTTGCGACTCGGCTTGGTTAAGGTTTTCAATATGATTGTAGTTTTTTTGTGTTTTTGGATTGTTTTGTTATTTGACATTTCTTTTGTTTGAGTATGTAAGGCACGTATAACTATAATCATGGTGGATACATTCCCGGCATGGGAGGGCATGGTGCAAACCATGCCGGGAATGAGACATTGTATAATAGGTATGGCAACGTGGGAGGGCATGGTGCAAACCATGTTGGGTTTGGTGGCGTGGTGGGTATGAATAGTTTTCCCGGAGGGTATGGTGCTTCCAATCCTTATTCGAATATGCAAACTCCGTTTCCCTTCTCGTTTGGTGTTCCCCAAATTCCCCCTTTAACCGCTCAAGATCTCGAAGAGTATGAGTTGTTTGGTGGTCTGGGCTCCAATTTCACATGTTGCCCTCCCATCCGTACTATGAGAGATGTTAGCCGACCTTTTTTGGGATGTGGATGGTGTGGAATGAGTGATCATCTTTCCGACTATTGCCCGGACCTCTCCTCGCCAATGCATCCCTCGGAGAACATGTATAGGGATCATGGACTTCATGTGGAACCCGATTGTGCTATACCATCTTTTGCTCCACCGCCGACTCATAATATGGTTGTAACTTCTCATGTGGGCCCTTGTCATTCGACTATCCCGGTGATTGCTCCTACTCTACCTCCCGAGCCAAAGACTTCTCAAGAAATGTACTCATGTGCTAATGACGTGAACATGGCTTTTTCCTCGAAGGAGTTTGAGTTGGTTACGAAAATAGCGACATTGAAGGCTCGAATCGCTCAAATGTCTAGCCCGGAACCGACTCCTCCTTGTGCGGGACCCAATTGTCCTACACCCCCGCCGCCTCACGATCCTCTCGTTACTTATCATGTGGACTAACTTCCTTCGTCTACTCTTCCGATCACTTTCCTTGACAAGTGTGGGGTAGTTGTTTCGGTTGTCTCACCGAAGGAGGTTGGCCCGGTTGTCGATATAGAAGGATGTTGTGAGGATAAGCCCCTTGTTCTTCTCGATGAGCCCGTTGTGCCTCTATTCGACCCCATTTTGTGTGGAGATGAGTCTCGATGTGTCGTTGAGGGCAACGATGACTTTTTAGAGGGGGAGGTGGGGGTTATTGATGATGATCTTGAAAGAATTGACGATTATCTTGAGAAGGATGAAGAGAGTAAGTCGATTATTATCCTTGCAAACTCACACCGAGAAGAAGAGGAAGAGAGGATGGTTGAAGGGTTTCGAATTCTTAAGGATGCCATTGAGTGGAGACCCGGAGTGATTGAGGGAGTTATCTCTTTGAATTTGAGTCTTGAAGCTATATTGAGAGCCGGGATGTGGAGGTTTTTAGTAGAGGGCTTGATGTTCGTACTAGCCGAGAGTGAATGGGTGAATCCCATTCACATGGTGCCCAAGATGAGCGGCTCGTTGGTTCTTGAAGATGGAGAAGGTGCATTGTTAGCCATGAGGGCTTCAACGGGTTGGAGGATGTCGATCGAGTTTAAGAATTTTCATGAGGCCACAAAGAAAGATAGTTTCCCTTCCTCGTTTATCGACTACATGATGGACGAGCTAGCCGACCATTATTCCTATCGTTTCTTGGACGAGTTTTCGGGGCACTTCAAAACCACCATCTCACCCGAGGACCTAGCCGAGACGAGCTTCATTTTCCCATTTGGAACGTTTTCTTTTTGGCGGATCTTATTTGAACTATGTAATGCGCCAAGGACGTTCCAAGGAATGGATCCTCCCGACAAGGAGGATATAATATTAGTGGACCCTCCCGTGATATTCCCACCTTGATCAAAAAGGGAGTACGTCAAGCTAGTGACGTAAAACAAGCGCTTCTTGGGAAGCAACCCAAGTTCTTTCCATTTCTTTCTTTCTTTCTTTCTTTTATTGAAAAATTTAAAAATATTCAAAATTCAAAAATCCAAAAACATTTGAAAAATTAAAAAAATATATATATATTTAGTTGAGTTCATGTACATATTTCCTGGTTTTTATTTTCGTGTGATTTTCTTTTCTAGATTTTATTTTTTCGACGTCGACCATTAGACGATTGATAAAAATGGTAGTGTTCGTGGGGTCGAGAGTTACTAGCCACGCTCGATTTTTGCTTGGATTGCTTAGATGCTTAGGTGGACCCCACCGAGCTCGACCTAAACTCGCTCGGTTGAGGAAGTTTCTATTCACCCTCCTTTTACTTGTTCTTATTAAAATGCGGGTAATGCATGGTTTAAGTGTGGGGTGGGTAGGTGGTTAGGGTCCGGGTTTTTATCAAGCATGTTTTGGTGTTCTTAACTCGAGCCTTGGAGAAGTGACGCATTCTTGGCGAAGTGAC
>BMAC01000260.1:1001996-1095491 GCA_014905375.1 Phtheirospermum japonicum | reverse complement strand
GATGGGTTGGAACGATTTCCAACATGCCGTGTTGCTTGCTTTTTGTTGTTTTAGGAGTCGGGTTGGCCGTTTTTCGTATTTCTAGGTTTTCTTAGTTTTTGTACGTTTTCTTATTTATTTTCGTAGTTTTTTTTCACGTTTCCGTTTTTCTTGGCCGTAGGACGTCCAAGCGGGGCCCACGCTCGTTTGGGATCGTTGATACTCGACTCGGGAATGGACGGACAAAGCAAGGAAGCGCAACGGACGAGGTTCGATAAACCGGCGGACGCGAAAAGGACGAGAAATCGAGCCGGGCGCTGGAATCCAGTCGACCGACTGAATGTTCAGTCGATCGACTGACCTTTAAGTCGATCGACTGAACCGGCTGAAATCGACTGGATTCCAGAGAATTTTGAAGTTTTTGACATGGCAGTCGATCGACTGCCTACTTGGMCGATCGACTGCCGTCGATCGACTGGTGCCCCTAGATCGACTGAATTACAGGTCTTTTGGCCATTTCGACACATCAGTCGATCGACAGCCGACAGGCCCGATCGACTGAGAAAAAGCAGTTGATCGACTGAAAAGCAGAATTTTTGAAGATTTAAGAAATCAGACGTCATTTCAAGAAAAAAAACTTGCAGCTAATAGCTTCTTCCCCAGGAAGCTCCTCCAAAAAAACCAGAAAAAGCAGCTTTTATCTTTTTACTTCATTTTAATTCCTATAAATTCTAATAATTAGATTTAGATTAGTTAAGTTTAGATTTAAGCTAGTTTATGTTCAAGCTTTGTTTCAAGCTATCTTTTGTGAAGATCCATCAACTTTTAAGCTTTCTCATTCAAGCTTTTGTGTAATCAACATTTGGTAACTTCTTTCCTTTAATTTAGTTTCATTTCCATGTTATTTCTTTTTAATATTGTGTTGTGCTTTGGATCATAGTTTAGTATCTCTTGTGTTTTTCAACTTTTAATTTAATTTTCTAGCTTTCTAGCTTATGAACTTATGCTTTTAAGTTATTAAGTTGAAATCAATTTCTACTTAATAACTTAAAAGCATAAGTTCATAAGCTAGAAAGCTAGAAAATTAAATTGAAAGTTGAAAAACACAAGAGATACTAAATTACGATCCAAAGCACAACACAATATTAAAAAGAAATAACATGGAAATGAAACTAAATTAAAGGAAAGAAGTTACCAAATATTGATTACACAAAAGCTTGAATGAGAAAGCTTAAAAGTTGATGGATCTTCACAAAAGATAGCTTGAAACAAAGCTTGAACATAAACTAGCTTAAATCTAAACTTAACTAATCTAAATCTAATTATTAGAATTTATAGGAATTAAAATGAAGTAAAAAGATAAAAGCTGCTTTTTCTGGTTTTTTTGGAGGAGCTTCCTGGGGAAGAAGCTATTAGCTGCAAGTTTTTTTTCTTGAAATGACGTCTGATTGCTTAAATCTTCAAAAATTCTGCTTTTCAGTCGATCGACTGAGAAAAAGCAGTCGATCGGGCCTGTCGGCTGTCGATCGACTGCTGTGTCGAAATGGCCAAAAGCCCTGTAATTCAGTCGATCTAGGGGCACCAGTCGATCGACGGCAGTCAATTGGCCAAGTAGGCAGTCGATCGACTGCCATGTCAAAAACTTCAAAATTCTCTGGAATCCAGTCGATTTCAGCCGGTTCAGTCGATCGACTTAAAGGTTAGTCGATCGACTGAACATTCAGTCGGTCGACTGGATTCCAGCGCCCGGCTCAATTTCTCGTCCTTTTCGCGTCCGCCGGTTTATCGAACCTCGTCCGTTGCGCTTCCTTGCTTTGTCCGTCCATTCCCGAGTCGAGTATCAACGATCTCAAACGAGCGTGGGCCCCACTTGGACGTCCTACGGCCAAGAAAAACGGAAACGTGAAAAAAACTACGGAAATAAATAAGAAAACGTACAAAAACTAAGAAAACCTAGAAATACGAAAAACAGCCAACCCAACTCCTAAAACAACAAAAAGCAAGCGAAAAACACGCAACGTGAAACAAAAAACGAAAATAAAAATATGTACAAAAAGATGCAAATCACTTGCCTAGACACTTGCTTACCAGCGTCCACGCCAACAAGCCCTGCCCCAGCCTGCCGGCCACCTGCGCCCAGCAGCGCCCAGGCTCGGCCATGGTCGAGCCACATCCAGATATGGTCGATCCATCTTGATCCATATCAAGCCAAAAGGTGCCAAAAGGCTAGCCAAGTGTCTAGGAAGGTGCCTCCGGGTCAAACTTGGTCACACCCTGGAATTTCAAGCCTTTTTTGGCTAATTTGGCCCATTTAAACCCAATTCAAATTAGTATAAATAGACTACAACTCTCATTTTTTTTAAAACACCTCTCATTTTCTCCCAACCAAAGCATGGGTTTGGGGATTAAAAATCCTCTCTCTAGTTTTCAAGATCTAATTTCTCTCTCTTAGGTTTTAGATTCAATTTAAAGCTTTGATGTAATTTCTTTTCTAGATTTAGATTTACTTTCATGCTTGGCCTTGGGTTTGTAAGCCTAAGAAGAATCCAAATACTCCTTTGGATTGTTACTTTTGATGCAATTTAATTCAAGCTTGCTACTTTTCCTTTAATTCAAGTAAGTTTCCTTTCAATTTCATGTTTTATGCTTTATTTCTATGCTTGTTCTTCATTTCCATGCTTTGTTCTTCATTTTATGCCTTTTGTCTTAGCACCTTGAATTCATGATGAAACATATGAATTGGCTATGGAATCTAGATTAGTGACACATCTAGATCATAGATCGGCTCTTAGATCGTTTTGATTTTGAGACTTTGCTATGCTTTATTTGCAATTTAATTTTTATGCATAGTTTTAGGATAAATCTTATATCTACTCTTTGTTGCTTGTTATTTTCCTTAAAGTTTTGAACTTTCTTGTTAATTTACATTGCTCTTTACATCTATGCTTTCAATTTTTGTTAATTTGCTTTATTTAAGATTTTATGAATAATTGTACCTTGTGCATGCATGCTTGTACTTGGTGAAACATTGCATTTTCTTGCTAGTTTTCATTATTGCTTTGCATTTTCATTTGAGGCATCCGACGAGGCATCCTACCAACTTGTTATTTCAATTTCTAGCTTAGTTTAGCTATTTTAATTGCTTTATTTTCTTTTTCCCTTTATTTTTCCAAGCTTGAAACACCTTGAAACTTGCAATTGAATCGAATTCCGATAATATCGAGCCAATGAACCCGGTGATTTATTCATCACTACTAAAACTCTTCTAACAGTCCCCTCCAAAAACACAACTTGTGTTACGCGGCCTCAGGCCCAGTTCTTGTTTCGTCTTGGGAGAATTTAGCTTTGGTCAGCATGTTTTTGATACTGTCACTAAGTTTGCCACCACGAAGTCCTCGGCATCATTGTGTTTTCCTTCTTTGATTTTCAGCTTGTTGGAGAATCAAGGGTTGCAGCTTAGTCCCGAGGATGTGCTCACGGGAGAGGCTGAGTGGTTTGCCTTGCGAAATCAGCACGTTATCGGTGCCCGAGTCATTGATTTACCCTAGCAGGCTCCTTTTCAGGGCAATGTTGCTAGTGGTGTTGGTACGGGCATTCCCAACATGGTCACTATTTATGCACAGGTTATTCGTGCGCATGTGGCCTCGATTGATTTGCAGATAAAATGGCTTAAGGAGCTTCGGAGCTCTCTCTTGGAGGCCCTTTCGCTTTCTGGGCAAAAAGGGGGAGATGTGGTGAGTGACGCGGAGAAGGATGGTGAAAATGAAGCTATGGCTGCTGATGAAAATGTTGCTGGTGAAAATGTTGATGCTGCTACTGATAGAGATGATGCTGAAGATGCTGTTGCTGTCGAAGCCTTGGCGAGCCTTGCTCAAGAAAGGAGGAGGAAGCGAATTCGAGCTCGTGATAAGGCTTTGAGGAGATTGATGCGAATGCAGAAGAGGAAGAGGAAGGAAGGTGGTGAAGGAACTTCGACATCCCCTCGTCGTTCGAAGAGGGTTGGAGGTCAATAAGTTCCTTGGTAGTTTGTTTTGATAAAAAAAATTTTGAACAATGTTGATTTGAATTTTAACAACATTGGGTGTTTTGTTTAAGGGGAGTTTTCTAACTTAGGGGGAGTTAGTATTTTCATTTGTGCTTGCGTCATAATGTTTTGTCCCGAAAGGCAAAAGGGGGAGATTGTTGAGAAATTAATTATTGGCAATAATTCCTATTTTGTTATTTGCCTTTCTTGGGCACAAAATATGTTAGGAAACTAGATTTATGAATATATTGTGTTTCCTAGTTTATGTTTAAGACTTTATTAGTTTCCTAGATTGTGTTTAGAGTATGTTTTAGGAATTTACCAAGTTTAGGAATTTATGTTTGTATATTTAAGACAAGGATTCCTAAAGCTTGGAACCACGATTTTTAGAGTACGGGATTTTGACAAGGAGATCGACGCAAGAGGCAAGACGACGAGCAAGAAGAAAGAAGAACACGAAGAACTACTTGGAGCCATTGATCGAGATTAACAAGCTCTTCGAAGTTGCGTGACCAACGGAGAAGAACTTGCCATTCCGGCAACAAGTATTTAGTATCAAGTTTATTGATATTTAGTTTTCATATATTACTTTATATTTTTGTATTGAACGTGAACAAGAAAGTAATATAGTTTTCGGGTTTGTACACCCAAGTTCACAAGCCTTTACTTGTGAACTGAATTTGTTATCTCGTGTTCTTATCGATTTATTCCGCTGCATATTTTATATTCTACTCTGGTCGATGTTGCTAATCAATGTTGTTAAACATTGACTATCAACATCGTGAATCTGAGAATTATTCTTAAAACCATAGACCTTCAAATTTTACAAAACACATGTTTTTTAAGAAAAGGTTGACTAAGTAAACGGGCAAATATTGGATATATGACCATATAGAAGAGACACTTCATAGTTTGACACTCTTCGTGCGTACGAGTAAAATTAACTAACAAGTGAGTATTAACTTTAAGCCTAATTTCTCAAATAACAGTACACGTTATAATTTATCAAAACAATTAAGGCTAATTTTAAAAAATTATATATCAGGTTTAGTTTTATCAAGTAAATACTAAATACAAACCTCAAAGGGGTATTTGTATAATTCTAAGAGATAAGTATACTTTTTATTATTAGGCTAAATTCAAGAATCTTTATTTTTATTTTTTCTAACCCAAATATTTTTCAATTCTATGAACATTTGATCTATAAACTATCAAGGACTCACCTCAGGCTTGACATCAATGGCTACCCCCAACGCTTCCAAAACATCGACGTTGCCACAAGCTGACGAACTCGATCTATTCCCTTGCTATTATGAATAGAAAAGGTTGTATAAGGATATATATATTAGCATATGAAATGAAAGTGTCACAAATATCTAAATGTTACATTTTTATTCTTTTAAAATTGATAAACACAACTTAAACCTTAGCAACTTTAGCACCACAAGCATTTGCAATAATTGCAACACCGGTCGAGATATTCACGATTGTGGCGCCATCTCCTCCAGTCCCCACTATATCCACCGATTTTTCTAAAACTTCAACCGATTTACAACATTTTATCATAGCTCTGGCCATACCCATAATCTACATTTTCAATGCACAGTAAAATTTGATGAACATATCAATAAAACTCATTTTATAAAGCATACATTGCACCAAAATAAATTTTAAAAAAAGTATAATCAATAAAGCAGAATAAACATTGGTTCCACTCATTCTAATGATTGCAGTTATTAAAAACCAAAAAATAGTACATAAAATCTAATTCTCGAAATTAGAATTATTTATCGAAAATAAACCTTTCTCAAAGAGAAGATGAATGAGACAACTTATGATCAATGGATTAATTTGTTTGTATACGAATACCAGGTTTGGGATTCTGAATCTCAATCCTCGTTTGTTCTACGACTCTAATTTTCAATCCACAGCCAATCATTTCTTACACCTAACCCCATACTAATCTCTTTATCACATCATCATTATATTTAAAAAATTAATATTACTAAATACAATATAATAATACACTATCATCCACTTTTCAGACATGATTTGACATCAAATACAATATAAAAATATATTATCATCCACTTTTCTGACATGATTTGACATCTACAGTACAAAGTAAAGGATTATGAATCCTATAACAAACAAAGATTCTTACTATTTACAGAATTCTGAATACTCAAGATTCTGAATATCAGAATTCAGAATTCCAATGAAGCCTAGTCCAAACAACCCCATATGGCTCTTCTGCAATTTTTTTACCATACACTTTGTAAGGAGCCTAAAAGCTCTTGAAAATGGCTTACAAATTTAAATAAACACCTCGATGATAGGTTTAACATCCGATGCAAAAAAAAAAAAAAAAAACATCCAATTTCACTTCCCTAAATTAAACAACCATTTAATCAAAATCAATATCACAGTCAAAATTTACAAATCATAATATTACACATATTACTAAACCACAAATTAGAATGTAAAATCTGATTCTCCAAATTGTAATCATTTATCGAGAATAAATCTTTCTCGCAAGGGAGAAGATGGAAACTGTAACAACAATTATCATGCAATTATATAACACACACACACACACACACACACACACACACACACACACACAGAGAGAGAGAGAGAGAGAGAGAGAGACCTTGAGCCTGTTTCCGAGAAGAAAATACAATGCCCATAGCAGAAACTGAGAAATAAGCCCCTTTTCTCGCTCTATTCACTGATTTCCCACCAAAAGCTACAAAAATTTATTGCTTACCGCTAACGCCCAGTAGCAATTTTGGTGAATAGTAGTAATTAGTCAGAGAGCTGAAGTTGTGTTTGGCAATAGCGTTACAGGCCATTGTAGATTGACAAATGGTGGACGTTATACGGGAAGATAGTTTTATCCCCACGACTTTCTTATGTTTTCAGTTAATCATGCGTCCAAGACCATGAGAAAATTTGGGGAATCGTCAGAGAGGTGTGGGTCCCCAGAATTAATTTGTGGATGGCGTGATCTCCAGTGGCGGATGAGGGCGGAGATGGCAGCCACTGGACGGTAAAGGACGGCCACTCTAGGGAATTCTGTTTTGGATCAGAAATACGTTCTAAATAATTGCAAATACCAGAACGTATTTAAAATATACGTTATAGATATTGAATTTACTAGAACATCTTTTTTAAAGACGTTCTAGATATCGAATATACCAGAACGTCTTTTTTAAAGACGTTCTAGATATGAATAGACTCGGGTTATTTAGAACATATATTGTAAAAGTCGTTCTAGTATGTGAGGTTTTTATTAGTAAAATACCACCAGACAATATTCTAGAACGTAGCCGCTTGAGGCGTTATAGAATGTCTGTTTTAAAATGGTTTTTTATACTAGTGATTGTGTCAATGTTAAGCCTCAAATTTATTAGAAAATTGAATTTAACTTAGTTTGACGATTTTTCTTCATGTGAGGGTTGGTGGATAGTATTATTATAAAATTATAGTTATTCTAGTTTACACATCAAATGACTGATAGTAGTACTCAGTTTCTTTTGAGTATATTATTTTGAATTTAGATTGAGTTAGTTCAATCAATTTATTTAGGTAATATATTTGAAAAACATAGTTCACACACTTTCTTTGATATTTTTTGAATATACTTTTGCCAAAAGGCTCATTTATGCAATTTTGTATCATTCATGAACTTTCATTATCATAGAAATATACAACTAATTATGCCTATATTTAAAGTGTCATATACTATCGAAAGAGGACTAATGTCTTCAAAAACACACATGAAATTTTTAATTTATCGAAATTCATGATTAACACATAGGCAAAAGCATATCATGTAAATAATTTCATTTATGATTTCTAATTACAAATTCTCAAAAGTATAATAAAAATTAAAGTCATAACTTTCAATTTCGCGAGAAAGCATCAAATTGAATTTAACATAGGTGCCATGAAAACTATCAAAACTATGCAAAGTTTTGTGTATAACTCTATTCTAATTTAATCATGGTAACATGTATTCATATTTTGTATAAACCTTTCTTGCAATTATAATTGAATGGAATATAATTCTTTAGATTTCCGGGGGGGCAAGGATTCAAAAAAAGTCATATTTATGTAAATCAACTAAGAAAATTACTACACATTCTCCACATATATAAAAAGTGGCCGAAATCTAAATCAAGCAAATGAAAATAAATTTGTAGCAGTGCTTGAGAAATAAATTATATCAAACAAGATATATATTACAATCATAAATTCAAATTTTCATCATATTAAATTAATCTACGAAAATATAAAATACAATTATAATCACGTGTGTTGGTGAATAAATAATAGGATATCAAAAATACCATGACAGAAAGACATGATTCTTTCCTAGGGTGCGCCAAAAGATTTGTTTTGCATTTTGGATTTGCTTCTGTCTGTCACCGTTTATTAATAACACAATACTTTTAATATAATCTCCACCATCCAAAATTAATCTATGCGTCTTTAACAACATATCTGAATTTCAACTCGATCCAACGTTTAGATTGTGAGATTTCTAATTTTGAATAAATACTGATCGGACAGTTTTGAAAATAGAATTTGTTCTGTTAGAAATTCATTATCGAATGCTCTGTAACTCAAAATCATATCACCACCATTTTGATTATAATTCAACAAGTCAGGGAACTACTGTAAGAATTGGAGCACGATCCAACAGTTAGAAACTCTGCAGATGATTTTGCAAATTTATATTGCAACATGACTTTCTTGCTACGAAAGTTTTCTCTATTATTTATTGGAAACTTTGGTTTATGAAGGCCATTATTTTTGGGTCTCTTAATTGATTGGAGTCGTGCTCATAACGTGAAAAAGGAAAAGCGTATAAGGAGACACAATGAAGAAGACTGTAAAGTTAGTGTTCTCTTATTTATCAAATACTCTCTTTATATAGGAGTATCAAATATATATTTCCACATAAATAAAGATAACTAATAGCTAAATTGCCTTTCAATTAATTATTGACGAAGACATACTAATTGTATTTTTCTTTTAATAAAAATTATATTAATAATTGAATAATAGTTGTATAGTTTTTAAAAGTAGTACACACTACCTTTTATAATCCATATGTGTCATTTTAATTATCGAGTTTTAATTTAGAATAAGCAACATAAATATTTGATTAATAAATAATCAATTAATTAATATTATTCTTAATTAATTCATGTTCTCTATTTTTTTTATAATTATCTTATGATTATAAATTTGTTTATATTTCTTAAAATGAGAATGAATGAAACTGGAATTAAGAAATGAGAAATTCTAAAAAATCGAGTATGTAAATAACATTTAATATGAATTGGACGGAAGGCGTATGATTTAGTGATAATAATATTTTTTTTATCTAATTATGATCGACAACTAAAAGTAGTACACACTACTTTTTAAATTTTTCGATAAATTAATTATATTTCTATAATTGCAAGAGTCATTTCCTTAACACTAGGTTAGAGCCAGTAAATACATAACTATTAAATTTTAAATCCTAGCCGATTTGAAAAGCATAAAATTTTTTTAGCATGCAAATAAATTTCATAAATCATAGGAAACAAACATCTGAAGGAAAGGTTTATAAGATCATACATCCACACAGATCTGGAGTTAAATCTTAAACTTTAAATATATCTCATCAATTCGTTGAATAAATAAAATGCAACAAATATGCTAGACAAAACACTGTATCAATGGAATTCTATCGCGTTTTTATCTCAAATCATCGTTTGAACAAGTCTGAAAAGTGACTTTTTTCAGCAAAGCATATTATTAAGTGTTGGGAAAAGGATTTAAAGCTGCGGAAAATCTGAAGCACAACAAAACTGGAAAGAGTAAACTTTGCTTTCTTAGTTGTTATGAAATGTTTTGCTTATTACATATATACAGATCAAACCCTAGCAAGACCTAGAAGTGGCTACAAGATGATGCAACGGTCAGAGGATAAGAGCCGTTGATAGAGCTACACCTATACACTCTAATGAATGGTGCAAATTACTTCAGTACAAGCCATTGCATGGAAGCTTGAATGTAGCTGTACAAACGTCCAAAAGCAGATAAAAATAAATGCAGAGCTAACTGGATGAATGAGTAGATAAAGTTCTGCTGACTGGATTATGATTATGAGCTTCATCTCTAACACACACCCCTTAATCCACAGCCGATGAAGAAGTGATTTTCAGCTTGTTTCTGAACCGGATGAAGGATTTTTTGCTCAATGGATTTGTAAGGACATCTGCAACTTGATCAATATATGGAACATGTTGAACAGTGAGTACCTGACTAACTTTTTCTCTTACAAAGTGAACATCCAACTCAACATGCTTAATCCTTGAATGAGAAACTAGATTAGCTGCCAAAGATCCAGCTACAATGTTATCTGTCCAGATTATTGGAATGGTTCTAGGAGGGATTTGAATTTCAGTCACAATATGCTTTATCCACATAATGCACAATGATACAAACTTCTATACTCGGCTTCTGGGCTTGATCTTGACAAGAAGGCTTGCTTATTAGAACACCAAGAAACCAAGTTGTCACCTAGGTATACACAGAAACCTGTGACATATCTCCTGTCATGAATGTCAGTGGCCCAACCAGCATCTGAGAAGACAATCAATCTGCCAGACTTAGACTTGGTTAGTGACAGGTCAAGGTTTTGTGTACCAGCTATGTATCTAAGGACTCTTTTGACAGCTCTCCAATGAGTATCCAAGGGGCATTGAATAAATTGGCTCAACATGTTTACACTAAAGACAATGTCAGGTCTTTTTATTGTGAGATACTGTAAACCACCAATGATGCTTCTGTATAAAGTCTGATCAGCAATTGGATTCCCAACAAATTTGGACAAATGAAGAGATGATATCATGGGGGTGATGTATCCTTTGGCATTTGACATGCCTGCTTTTTGTAGCAGATCTTTAATATATTACTCTTGACACAAGTGCATTCCTGTTGCAGTGTGTGTAACCTGAATACCCAAGAAATGATGCACAATGCCCATGTCCTTGAGGGAAAAGTCTGAATCAAGGAGCCTGATAAGAGAGGTGATGTCATTATTACTGCTACCTATGACCAAAATATCATCCACATAAACCAGGAGGACAATGTAGGACTTAGGAGTAGCCTTGTAAAAAAGAGAGCTATCAGATTGAGATGACTGAAATCCCAGCTTTATCAGGACATGCTTAAGCTTGGAGTACCAGGCTCTAGGTGCTTGTTTTAATCCACACAAAGCTTTGTGCAGTTTACAGACTAAGCTCTGATTGCCTTGTTCAAACCCTTGTGGTTGCTGCATGTAGATATTCTCTGTTAGGTCCCCATTAAGAAATGTATTGTTGATATCTAACTGTCTCGCTTTCCAACCACAAGAGAGAGCTATGGACAAAACTGTTCTGATGGTGATAGGTTTCACCACTGGACTGAATGTCTCCTCATAATCAAAACCAGGTGTTTGAGTGTACCCCTTTGCCACAAGTCTTGCTTTATACCTAAAAATGGAACCATAAACACCTCTTTTGATTTTTTAAATCCATCTGCAACCAACCAATCTTTTACCAGGAGGTAGAGAGGTGAGCTCCCAAGTGTTGTTCTTGTAAAAAGCACTGAGTTCAGAAAGCATGGCCTGACGCCAATGTTTGTGGAGAAGAGCCTCTTTCAGATTCTTTGGTTCCTGTTCAGACTTTACTAGTGCAATATACACCTTAGGCTTTAGATGACCTGTCTTAGCTCTTGTCTGCATAGAATGAGTATTAGTAGCAGCAGGTGGTACAATATGAGCAATAGAGCATGCTTGATCATTATCTAATTGTGGCAACTGCACTGCTAAGGGGATTGTAGTGTGATAGCTTGAGGTTGTATGTGGTAAGTCTGGGGATTGATTTACAGTAGGTGTGGTGCTGGAGTGTGTTGATTGCACAGAAGATGAAGTCTGATTTGCGAGTGGTTGATGTTGTATAGAAGGTGGAGAAGATTCAGGAGGGGTGGGACTGGTCTGTGGGGTTAAGGAACTGGACTGTGAAGTATCAAGAGGAGTGAGAGTTGTATAGAGGGGAGATAACACTGATGTATTTAATGGGGGGACACTTTGAGACATTGGGGAAGTTGACTTAGAAAAAGGAAAGTGATCTTTAATAAAGATGATATGCCTATTCATCATTATCTTGCTAGAGGGAAGCATGAATTTATAACCTTAATACCTTTCACTATACCCTAAGAAAGTTTATAGGATAGCTCTAAACTCTAGTTTGTGCTTGTTTTAGGGTCTCACATAAGGATAACACAAACAACCAAATGCTTTCAGAGTAGAGTACACAGGTTTATGGCCATACAAGCCTTCAAAAGGAGATTTATATTGTAGCTATTTACTAGGGGTTATGTTAATGGTGTGCACAGCAGAATGAAAAGCCTCCATCTAGTAGATATTAGGCACTTGAGAATGAGCTAAAAGGGACAGGCCCACCTCAATCACATGCCTATGTTTCCTCTCAGCTACTCCATTCTGTTGAGAGGTGTATGGACAAGAAACCCTATGAACAATCCAATTCTCTTGTAAATATTTAGACAGGCTTCTATATTCCTCACCCTAGTCACTCTGAACAGCTTTGATTTTTGCTGAGAATTGGTTTTCTATCAAGGTTTGAAAGTGCAAAAAAGCTTGAAAAGCTTCAGATATGGTTTTGAGTAAATAAATCCATGTAAATCTAGTAAAATGATCAATGAACACAACATAGTATAGGCTTCCATTAGTGGATTTCAAGGAGTAAGGCCCCCACAAATCAGAATGAATTAGTTCAAATGGATGCAGTACCACAGTAGAAGACTCTTGAAAAGATATTTCATGAGATTTAGGCTGCAAACATGCATTACAGGGAGAGCTAACAATTTTTTTATTAGAAAAGGATATATTACAATCCTTGAGAACTTTTATTACAACATCACGAGTATCATGACCTAATCTATAGTGCCATATATCTAGGCTTACTTTCTTCTTGGAAACAGAAAAGGAACAGGGTGATTTAACTGCATTATTATTGAACAGTGGTTGACAGGAAGGAGAAGATTAACAGTTTCGAGATTGCACTTGGAAGAGATCAAATTTATAGAGACCATCACTAAGTTTCCCTTGAAGTAAAGTAGCCCCCGTGGCTTGGTCCTTGACAAAACAAACAAACGGATGAAACTCAAAAAATACTTTGTTATACTTAGCAAACTGAGATACACTTAAGAGATTTTTAGTGATACTGGGAATATGAGGAAGATTATTAAGTTGAAACAGATGTTTAGAGGCTCGGTAGGAGGATTTAACAATGGAGTTGCCAATATTAGAGATGAACAAACCTGCTCCATTACCCAAGTGTAGTTGACTTGCTCCTTGGTATTCGGATGAAGCATTGAGATTTGAAAAGTCTGGAGTGACATGGTTCGAGGCTCCTGAGTCAGGTATCCAGCTGTACTCTGATCCACTATCCTGAGTTGCCACCATAACTGTCATAGTTGGGGAATGAGTCCAAGGCTGATTGTTTCTGTGATTTGAGAAGGTTCCTCTGCTAGAATTTTTATTACTGGAAGATTTGAAACTTTGAGAGGTTTGAGGTGTGAAATTAGAGTCCATCCTGTAGTAACACTTTGAGGCAGTGTGATTTGTGTAACCATGTATTCTACAAGCAACCTTGTTGTTGTTGTATCCCCTTCCACCTCTTCATCTAGTGCATCCTCTTCTGCCATTTCCTCTATTAGAGTATGCTCCTCTTCCTCTAGCATTGCTATTGTTGCTGTTGATGTTGTTCCAGCTACCATTTTCCTTTCTTGATTGCCCATGAACAGCCACATTTGCAGTTATAGGAGTTGATTCATCAAAATGAGTGTTTGTGGATTCTATCCTGGACTCAAAACTCAATAGCAGACCACTAGCATCCTTGAAGCTCCACTTTTCAGGACTTGAGGTGATGGTGACCACCATTGCATCATACTCACTGCCTAGGCCGGTTAAAGCATGAAGTAACTGATCAAAGTCTTCAATTTTGTGCCCAGAAGCAGCCAGATTATCACATTATACTTTGACTTTGTATAAATATTCCCTCATTGAGAGATTTCCTTTCTTCATAGCCTGCAATTGAATCTTGTATTGCATTGTTTTTGCTCAAGATTGGGCTGCAAAATTAGCTTCTAGAGCTCTCCACATCTCATGGCTTGTAGTGAGCCCAACCATTAAAATAAGGACACTTTCTGACAATGAGGAGAGAAGTCATGAGACCAAAAATTGATCTTGTCTCTGATAGGTTTGAAAATTGGGATTAAGAACAATGAGACCCTCCTGATTCTGGACAACCTTTGATGGGATCTCAGCAGTACCATGTAAGTAGGATTCAAGACCTAAGGCTGTAGCTGCAGCTAGTATTTGTTGCTTCCAAACAAGATAGTTGTTTTTAGTAAGTTTGACTGAAATAAGTTGAGGTTGAGGTTGGACTACAATATTTTGAGACAGGGCCACTGCAGGAGATTGCACAGTGGTTGTGTTTGTGGTTACATTAACCCCCGGAGCTTCAACCATTTGTAGCTGAGATGACAAGAAAATTGAAAGAGACTTATCAGAGTCAGGCCCATTGACCCGCTCTGATACCATGTTGGGAAAAATGATATAAAGCTGCGGAAAAGTTGAAGCACAACAAAACTGGAAAGATTAAACATTGCTTTCTTAGTTGTTAAGAAATATTTTGCTGATTACATATAAAAACATCAAACCCTAGCAAGAGCTAGCAGTGGCTACAGGATGATGCAACGGTTAGAGGATAAGAGCCATTGATAGAGCTACACATAGACACTCTAATGCGTGGTGCAAATTACTTCAGTACAGGCCATTGCATGGCAGCTTGCATGGATCTATACAAACATCCAATAGCAGATAAAAACAAACGCAGAGATGACTGGGTGAAGAGTAGATAAAGTGCTGCTGACTGGATTATGATTATGAGCTTAATCTCTGTTGAGGAATTTATCCTTTGCAATAATTTCTATTTTGTTATTTGCCTTTCTTGGGCACAAAATAAGTTAGGAAACTAGATTTAGAACTTTATTTATTTCCTAATTTATGTACAAGACTTTATTTAGTTTTCTAGATAATGTTTAGGATTTGTTTTACTTGTTTACCAAGTTTAGGATTCTAGGATTTTCTATTTAAGATAAGAGAGTCCTAAAGCTTCAGACACCTCTTTTTACACACGGAGACGCACGGATATTTGAAGAAGGACACGACGCAACACAAGACACACAACAAAAGACGTGGTTTGAGCAATTGCCTAGTACTCGTCTGTCTTCTCTCTATTCTATTTTGCATAAAATTGCCATTTGCAATTGGGTTCCCTCCAAGAACACCACTTGTGTTACGCGGCCTCAGGCCCAATTTCTGTATAGGCTTGGGAGGGGAGTCAAATTTAGCTTCGGGCAGCATGTGTTTGATATTGTCACAAAGTTCGCCACCACCAGGTCCGCCGCATCGTTGAGCTTTCCCTCTTTAATCTTCAGCCTACTTGAGAATCATGGTTTGACGCTTCATACTGATGATGTCCTTACTGCAGAGGCTGACTGGTTTTCTTTAAGGGGCCAGCATATTACAGGTGCCAGGGTTATTGATTTTCTTTGTCAGGCGCCTTTCCAGGCCAATGTTTCTAGTGGTGTTGGAACCGGGGTTCCTAATATTGGTCCCAACATGGTCCCCATTTCGGTACAGGTTCTTCGGGCACATGTGGATTGGATTGATACGCAAATGACCCAATTGAAGGCGCTTCGTGGTTCGATCATGGAGGTCCTTTTGCCTTCTGGTCAAAAAGGGGGAGAAAATATTGGCGACGCACATAAGGATGATGCTGCTGATGCTGATGAGGATGCTGTTGCTGCCGAGGCCTTGGCGAGTCTCGCTCGGGAAAAGCGAAGGAAGAGGATCCGCTTTCGCAATAAGGCCTTGAAGAAGATGAAGAGAATGCAGAAGAAGAAGCGAAAGGATAGGGGTGAAGGAACTTCGACATCCCCTCGTCGTTCGAAAAGGGTTCGAAGTCAATAAGTTCCTTTTTGATCTGCTTTGTTTTGTTAAGTGATTTTTTGAACTCTGTTGGTGTGTAATGTTGGGGTGATGGTTTAATAACATTGGGTGTTTTATTTAGGGGGAGTTAGTAGTTTTTTGTTTAAACATGTTTTTGCGTCGTAGTATTTTGTCCAAAAAGACAAAATGGGGAGATTGTTGAGGAATTTATTCTTGGCAATAATCCCTATTTTGTTATTTGTCTTTCATGGGTACAAAATAAGTTAGGAAATTAGATTTAGAACTTTATTTGTTTCCTAATTTATGTACAAGACTTTATTTAGTTTTCTAGATAGTGTTTAGGATTTGTTTTACTTGTTTATCAAGTTTAGGATTGTCTATTTAAGACAAGAGAATCCTAAAGTTTGAGACACCTCTTTTTACACACGGAGACGCACGGATATTTGAAGAAGGACACGACGCAACACAAGACGCACAGCAAGAAAAAAGACGTGAGATTACTTGGAGCCATTGTTCGAGATTAACAAGTTATTCGAAGTTGCGTAACCAATGGAGAAAATCTTATCATTACGACGACAAGTATTTAGTATCAAGTTTTTGATATTTTAGTTTTCATATATTACTTCATATTTTTGTATTAATCGTGAAAAAGAAAGTAATATAGTTTTCGGGTTTGTACACCCACGTTCACAAGTTTTTTTACTTATGAACTGAATTTAATTTGCTGTGTTCTTAAGTTTTTATTTCTGCTGCATAATTTTTATTTTAACTCTGGTTGATATTGTTAGTCAATATTGGTTAACATTAATAATAACATCATAAAACTGATATTTATTTTAAAAAACATGGATCTTCAAATTCTACAATATCTAACATTAAGCAAGATTTAAGTCGTGAATTAAGTTGGTTAGTTTGATCTGCATATTCTTCCGAGCCAAATATAAATATATATACCAACATATCAGAATTACTTTTTTGTATTAGTAAAATTCTGAAATCGTTCTGTGTTGCTTGTCAAAATTTGATTAGATCTGTGCGAACGACACGAAGTCAGAAAAGAAGAAAATCTAAATGCAAGAATGAATGTTGGCTTAGAACATGAGACATGAGATTTGAGACTATGTAATTTCGAAAAATAAAAAAATAAAGTTAGATGAGAACGCGGAGCGTAGCGAATGTAAGCAATAATATTAGCTGGTGTCCAACAAAGTGTTGAAGCCCCCCTTTCTCTTTCACCTTCCTTTTTTCAACTATTTGCAACGTGCTGCCTTGTCATGACGATTCTCTCTCTTGTATTTGACTCTTTATCTTTTTGCAAAGTTGCTTTATTTATATTTTCTTTTCTTCTTTGTTTCTTTCAAATTATATAAACAATAATATATATATATAGAAAAGTGGAAATCCAACATAATAAAATGTTAAAAGAGTCAGACATGAATTGTTGTACTGCAATTCTCAGCACCGCTCTATTTTAGATGTTAAGTTAAGTGAAAGAAATGATTGATTCATAAAAATTGACTACTAAAAGCTAGAATTTACTTTTTCTAACAATAGATAATATGTCGAATTATCAAGGTCATAGAACATGTCTTTAAATATGCAATTGGCAAAACCCAACTGGCGCAAGCGAACGTAATAGACTTTTGCTCTTTCTCCATCACATAGTTTTTTTTATCTTAAAAAAAATTCAAACATAAACACCAACCTTTAGTGGCCTCCCATTTTCTCTTTCTCAAGGTTTAGCGAAATATAAACATAAACTATTAGTACCAAAAACAAAAAATATAAAAAATACAACGATACAATAAATTAATGAAGAAATAAATTGAGCCAACTGGTAGTAGTACTCTTAACTAATTCATTCATCATTTAGTAGAGAGCAATAAGAAAGAAGACAACAATACATTATTTTTGGCAGCTGTAACCACTACCCCTTTGTTCCCCCATTTTAATGTTCTCAAATCACCATTTTCTTCTTTACTCATTCCATTTCTCATGACTACAACCACCATGTCACCGCCAATGCCGCGGTGGCGGCCCACCTCATTCTTCCTCCTCACAGCCCTCATTCTCTCCCTCTTTGGCTCCCAGATTCCCAACGCCGCCGCCGGAGAACACAACACCGACGTCGGCCATATCACCAGAGACGCCGACAGATTAACCTTCGAGAACCCAAGTATCCGGCGGGCGTACATTGCCTTGCAGGCATGGAAAAAGGCCATTTACTCCGATCCATTCAACTTCACTACTAACTGGACGGGCCCTGATGTCTGCTCGTACGGCGGCGTTTTCTGCGCCCCCTCTCCGGAGAACTCCTCCGTCAGGGTGGTGGGCGGAATCGACCTGAACCACGCCGACATCGCCGGGTACCTGCCGGACGAGCTGGGCTTGCTGTCGGATCTGGCTCTCCTCCACATCAACTCCAACAGATTCTGCGGCATCGTTCCCGACAGCTTCAAGAAGCTGAAGCTTCTCTTCGAGCTCGATTTGAGCAACAACAGGTTCGTCGGCGCTTTCCCGGCGGTGGTGCTGAAACTGCCGTCGTTGAAATTCCTGGATCTCCGGTTCAACGAGTTTGAAGGCGGCGTGCCGTCCCAGGTCTTTGACAAAGACTTGGACGCGGTGTTTCTCAACGACAATAGATTCCGGTTCGGCATACCGGAGAATCTCGGGAACTCGCCGGTGTCGGTTCTTGTTCTGGCGAATAACAACCTCGGGGGTTGCATCCCGGGCAGTATTGGGAAAATGGGCAAGACTCTGAACGAGCTGATCTTGATGAATGATAACCTGACGGGGTGCTTGCCCCCGCAGATTGGGAACTTGACAGAGCTGACGGTGTTTGATGTGAGTTTTAATAGTCTGCAGGGGCCGCTGCCGGCTGAGATCCGGCGTATGAGGAGTTTGGAGCAGCTTGACGTGGCGCATAACCGGTTCACCGGGGAGGTGCCGGCCGCCGTTTGCCAGCTGCCGCGGCTGCAGAATTTTACTTACTCGTATAACTATTTCACCGGGGAGGCGCCGCAGTGTAGTAGATTCGGGGCGGGGTGGTGTTCGATGGGCGGGAGAATTGTATTGCGAATAAGAGTGATCAGAGGTCGGGGAGGGAGTGTTCGTCTGATGCGGCTACGCCGTTTTGACTGTAGTAAGTCTACGTGTGGCGGCGGACGATTTGCCTTCGACTCCGGTTGTTTCTCGACGGCCGCCAAGGCCGAGTCCCCCATCGCCTAGGCCACCTCGAGGTCCTAGGACGAGATTCAGGGCTTCTCCACCACCACCGCCTTCGTCAAAGTCTTCGCCGACCACGAGGCCGCGATCTCCACCACCGCCTTCACCTTTCGGCCGGGTCTCAACCGCCGCCGCCGCCGACTCACAAAGTGTCTCCAGTAACTCACCTTCACCCGCCGCCACCTAAGCATAAGTCGTCACCCACAACACACTACAAATCCCCACCACATCCGCCGCCCGAGCATCATTCCTCACCCACAACACATTACAAGTCACCGCCACCGCCACCGCCACCTTCTCCATCTCCTCCACCACCACCTTATGTTTATTCATCACCTCCACCACCGCCACCTTCTCCATCTCCTCCACCACCCTATGTTTATTCATCACCTCCACCACCGCCACCTTCTCCATCTCCACCACCACCCTATGTCTATTCATCACCTCCGCCACCGCCACCGCCACCGCCACCTTCTCCATCTCCTCCACCACCCTATGTCTATTCATCACCTCCGCCACCGCCACCTTCTCCATCTCCTCCACCACCATACGTCTATTCATCACCTCCTCCACCTTCACCATCACCTCCACCACCGTACGCATATTCATCACCTCCTCCACCTTCACCATCACCTCCACCACCGTACACATATTCATCGCCCCCACCACCCTCCCCGTCCCCTCCACCACCATACGTATATTCAGCACCTCCTCCACCTTCCCCATCGCCTCCACCACCGTACGTTTATTCATCGCCTCCACCACCGCCATCCCCGTCCCCTCAAGCTCCTTACGTGTACTCATCACCACCACCACCGTCACCATCACCATCACCCCCACCCACTCCCGAATGTTCACCACCACCTCACTCCCCGCCACCACCATACAAACATTCCTCACCATCACCACCGCCACCTCACAAACACTCATCCCCACCACCTTCCTCACCATCTCCACCGCCACCATACAAATACTCATCTCCGCCACCTCCCTCACCATCACAACCACCTCCTCCGGAAGACATACCACTGCCACCTATCTCCGGAGTTTCTTATGCATCCCCACCACCCCCTTCCATCCCATACTATTGATCTCTCTTCTATTGCTCCCACTCAATGCCAAATTAAAAACACGCAAACCTTCAACTGCAGTTAAATTATTGGGTGTTGTTTCTTCTCATGATATGTCGTTTCATTATTTGGAGCTGTTGCTGTTGCTGCAACAATTAGTTAGTCCTAGTTTCATTATTCTTCAATTCATTTTCTGGGTTGCCTTCATTTTTCTTCTTCTTTCAAATGAATATATTGGCGGTTTTATTAGTGTGTATTGGAAGAGAATGGCGGGGATAATGGCAGAGGGTTGTCAAGCATCATTAGTTAATTTGTTGAATCAGTTTTTTATTGTGTATATGTCCAAATTAAGTTAACATTCTTTAGCACGAAGTGTTTTCTTGATCTTGCTATATTTATGAATGTAACGTGTATCATGTTTTGGCTTTCATATAAAATTTGGCCTGGTTTCTTCACTTATTTGCTTGGGCCCTGAATTATTCCTGTGGTAGTATGGTTTGAAAGTTGGAACTTATTTCAATTTAGTAGAACTCGGAGAATCATGGGCTCTAGAAATTGCCCTTTATTTGTCCTCCACCGAAAATTTTGTCCCACATTTTGTGGTTATGTTATATTACACAGCGTTTCATTTAGCCTATTATTACATTAGACGAGTGCTATTCATTTATTTTAGTTGTAGAACTCGTCTAGTCTGCGTGTAAGACTGATATATACTTGAGTGAACCTTATCATATTTTGCTATGATCTTTCAACAAGTTGGGTTTCTAATTTCTGCTAGAACATGTCATATGTAGTAGATCAAATGTTTGTGCGCAAAATAGATAAGGCCAATCAGAGAAACAATAATCAAGCTTGCATTGTTATGTTCACAAATCGCCCGATACAAAATCTTGCTGCTGCATTCCATCAGGCAACGACAAATCTGCAATCATCCCAATGCAATCAAATTGTAGGCTTAAAACAGTACTTAAAAATACAATTCTGGAACTAAGTACGCAGTTGACACAATAGGTTGTTCCCAGTTTTAAACATTTCCTCAAATATATGCATGCAAACACACGAAATAGATTGCAAAACTTTCGTTTCCGAGTCAAGCAGAACAGAATGGGCCATCCTTTCACATCAAACTCAAGAAACTCTATACACACGAGTTTTCCCTATCTAAAAATGACATATAGTAAATTATCTACTCCCCAATAAATCTTAAAAAAAAAAAAAAAAAACCATAACTAACTAGTTCAATCTTATCAGAGCAGTCGTATCGCAGTTTTTTCCCCTTACCAACAAGCCAAATTATTAAAACAAAAGCAATCTGAAATGCAAAACACGTGTTGAAATACTTGGTAGTTGCTCATTTACTCTTTTGTTTCTATTTAATATACTCTCTTTTTCTCCGGGGCATCATTCAAAGCGTATCACAATGCATGATATATCATCTTTACTTTTTCTCGTTAGAGCCTCTGTCGTTAAACGCTTTGCAGCTGCTTGAGGGTTCTTAATGGGTCTTACCATATCAACCGCCTCTTGGTTATTCATCACCTGCCAGTTAAAAAACACTAAATAAAAAAATTGGAAAGAAATGCATGAATTAATAGAAAATGTATGTGGAAAACCGTAAGATGTCTGGTCAATATATTTGTTTTGTTTTTTTAATGGTACACATGGCTACCACCTTATCATAGCTGAATTAGTCACTTGACTATTTTGAGCAGAGATGCAAGAAATAAAGGTGTAAATGAACTGAACTGAATCTGGCTCCTTTTGTTTACCGATTGTTTATTCTCTATTTCCAGTGGATCTCGCTTTCTTAAAAAATTAAGATCACGTTCGAGCTTGGTTTGTTCAGAATTTTAGATGCTTGAATATGTTCGTGAACCTAGTCATTAATAATGATTTTTTTTTAATAAGATGGGCGGAGTGGTTGGAAAGTAGAAGACAAATCTCAAATAGTTTGAGAGGTCCGGGGTTCGAACCCTTGTCAATACCTTTATAAAGGGTTAGTGATACCACTTGAGCTACATGCTCGTGGTATTAATAATGAATTTATTTTAATTGTTAACTTCTATTTTACTTCTTTTTTGTTTCCCGGCCCCATCTATCTTTTATTAAATTATTATTGTCCCTGTCGTAAACGTATCGGAGAATATTAATGAATATTGTTATCATATTAATTGTTTTTTTAATGCACAAATATCAACTTATTAATTTTCTTATTAATCGAGCAATTATCGAGCTTCTTCACGAAAATTACAAAAGAGCTTGTTCACAAGCATAAGGTTGTTCAAGCCCTGTTCGTTTATTAAACGAGCTCTAAGTATTATTCATTTAATGTCTAACTAAATGAATGCACATGAATGATTCGACGAGTACTAAAAGCACGAAAGCACATAATAAGAGCTTGTAAGAATTCATGATTTCTCAATCCATACACAATTACTAGCAACAACACATAGAATTTGCTACTATGTGATTAGAGAAAGGGGAACAATTCTAGTAAATAAAATTAAAGAAAAAAAAAATTTAAAACTGACCTTCCACAAGCCATCACTTGCCAATATGACAAACTGCGTACTCGCGTCGATGCACACGTTACATATATCGGGCTCTGAACTCAAATGGGCTTTAAGGTTCTCATCTCCAAAAGCACGCGCAACAGCAAGCTGCCCATTAACACGAGGCACATCTCCTGAAAAAGGAGTCTTAATTTTTTCATAACATCAAATCTCAAAATCCCCCAAACACACAACATTCATCAATCACTCTTCTCAAAAAAAAAAAAAAAAAAAAAAAAAAAAAAAAAAAAAAAAGAAAGAAAGAAAGAAAGAGAGAAAGAAAGAAAGAAAGAAAGAATTACCAGGAAGAGTTGTAACAAAACCACCCTGTTTCTCGATCCGTCTCCTCTCGATGTGCGGCTCGTGGTCCACAGTAAGTTGTTCGGCCTTTCCATTCCTGAAAATGACGGCCCTCGAGTCTCCAACATTTGCCACCCATAGATCTTTACCGTCGATCACAATCGCGGTCACTGCGGTCGAGCCACCGGGCCCTAATTGCATGGAGTTCTCGAGAATAAGTTTGTCGGTTGAATGATAAGCATTTTTAATAGCAGTCCTAGGGTCCTCCCAAAAATTAGGCTGCACAATTTAATTAAAAAAAGAGATCCTCAAAGAAAATCAGGTGCAAAAGCTACACACATTTAACTGGTGAAATCACTTCATATTTGCATCGACTTAAATATCTGTGATAATATTTTGTCCAGGAAGGATTATGAGATCCTCGTTTATCATCATAGAAACTTGTTGTGGCCTTTCCCAAAATTAATGACTTGGTATAAGTTTTCAGCTTATACATAAGACACTTAAGTTTCTATTAAAGTTAGGCCTGATTACAAAAAACCCCCAGCAAACTTTTAAAATTACAAAAAACACCTCTGAGTTTTGATTTAGTGTTAAAGTTAAGGGGCAAACTATAACATTTTCATAAATTTGTTTTATTTTTAATTTATTATTATTATTATTTATTTATTTTTTTTGTGCTTATGAAGGGAGTAATTATAAGACCAAACAAAATCTTATTAATTCAATGTTAAAATTAACGGGCTAATTGAAATATTTTCAAATTTGTGTGATTTATTTTTTTTTTGGCTTATGAAGTGAGTAAATATAAGAATAATAAAATCTCAGGGTATTTTTTGTAATTTTGAAAAATAACTAGGTTTTTTTTTTTTTTTTTTTTTTTTTGTAATTAGGTCAAACCTCAATGATACATTTTGTAATTAATCCATTTTCAAAATAAGATCTTATTTTAACAATGACATCTGACTTTGAGCATTTTAAATACAAGAATGTCATTAATAATATCTTATACACAACTATATTCAAAATAAGATGTGACATCTTATTTAAGTTCTTAAAACATCTCGCTAATGAATGAGCCTATAAGATCTTTTAACAAGCTCTGCCAAACACACAGACATTTTTTAGGAGACTACCGGGCTGGCAAGTTAGGAACTGTGTTGAGTCCAAACTTTACCTAAGCATTTCAGTTATTGAATTTTTGGTTAAAAATCTCTGTAAAATTCAATGGTGTTAAAGAGCTCAAGTCTTTACGAAAAATATTCCAATAATACGTCAACAGAAAATCAAGGACTATTAACTGCTAGTGAGAGTGTGGGCTTCTTCCAGACCATGATGATAATAATTTCATAGGCCATTTAAGGGATAACATTCACTGAAGTTGACAAATAAATTCTAATAAGTTTGTTACACTGAGCCATTGGTCCACACAAGTAGAGGTTAATAGAAGTAAATTATTGAAAGATTCTAAAATTAGAATCGCACAATTCTCAAATAAACGCATTTAAGGAGAGAAAAAATATTGAGAAATTGAAACAAACCTCGTTGAGTATGTTGTCAAAGAGATTATCCTTTAAATAACTGGGGACACGATCACCTAAGTGGCCGTCGAAAATTGCAAACAAACCAAGAACATGGTCCTTCTTTTTTCGGTACTCAGCGACATGGTAATCCTCCATGTCATGACCCGATTGTCCTTCAACCAAGTTGAACCCGTGACACACCTTATTCGTGATCGATGACGACTTAAACTTACTCTTTCCTTTCCCAGTGTCAGGTGAAGATCCATCACAACAGGCAACTTTCTACAAATTCCCAAAAAAGAGGGGCAAAATTAAAAATAATCCTTACAAAAAAAGAAAAAACTTGAAACAAGACTGTCATCAATCATTTGGGGATTAAAAAATAAAAATAATGATAATATAAATCTCAATATATCACAGAAAAAGACTGACCATCAAAGCCCTATATATACAAGATTACTCTCAGCAGAATTAGGTCTTAAGAATAAATAAACTTTCAGACAGCAACTCATCCTATGAACACCTAAAATTTATCACTGATTATTTGCAGAGTCAAGAGTCATACATAGGTATAGGTCATCACTCATCTCTCACACACACGTTTTTTTTACCTTCTAATTGAACTTCTCCTAAAACAACCAACTTAATTCATGCCAAAGTAATTATTATTAATTATTATTATTATTATTGTTATTATTATTATTATTATTATTATTATTATTATTATTATTATTATTATGTGATTTACAGAGAGTTTCAAGAAAGTATACCTTGATCGTACCAAGAAGATTGAAGCCTTGAGAAGGGCGCGTTTTGTCCATCTCTAATACTCAGAGCTAACAGATATTACTAATCATATAAAAGAAAACCCTAAAATCCAGTGACACAAACAGTTTCTTGACAAAAAGTAAGCACAAGGGATAACAGCAAAATGGCTATTTTCTTTCCATACAAAGTTTTAAAGTCTTCGTACGGTTGTATACCATGTGAAAAGGAAAGATGACTTGCCTCTGGGCCGGTATTTCAAGAAGATTCCTAGAAACCTCTCTTTGCACTATGTATTTTTATATTACAATAAATAATTTTTTTTTTATAGAAAGTATTCGTGTGGGACAGGTCTCATATTAGGAGACAATTATTTACTATGCTCATTTATCCTATTCATCTACATCTCGATCCATTCACCCACCCATCCGCTCCTAACCCTAGCTATATAAAAAAAAAACTCTCTCATTTCAGCTTAGCCCCCCTTCCTTCTCTTCTAGTTTTCTCTCGCACTTACAGCCACCGTCGTCAGGACGGTCACTGGCGTCCGTCGATGAAAATAAAAAAATATATCATTTGAATCATCTCGACTCTCTCCTTCTAAATTCGAAATCAGATTTACAATTCGATATTCCGATCTTCGTAGATTGGAGGCCAAAATTTATGAATTGTTAATTTTGACCTCGGGTCTACGACGATTCATCGGCCAATTACGCATCTGAAATTACCGTTCAACTCCTTACATTCAATCTACGATATCCCTGATTTATATTTTCAAATCGGTGCAAAAATCGGTACCGACAACGGTATGCCTTTTTTTCTATTTTTTTTTTCTTTTCTTTCATCTCCCTTTTTCCCTCTCTCTCTCTCTCTCTCTCTCTCTCTCTCTCAACAGTTGTGATTTTGGGCTATAGTGTGCGTGTTGATGTGTGTTGCTGGTGAGTGTTGTGTCGGTGATGTGATGTGTGCAAGTGCTGAAATATTTTATAAATTTGTTTTGTATTAATGTGGCTTTTGCAAATGATTTTATCAATTTGCAGGTGGTGTAGGCAGACTTGGGTGGTGAGGTGTTGGAGTGGATAGCTGGGGTATGCGTGCAGGTGTACTTAGATTTCTTTTTTGGACTTTTGGATTGGTGGAATTGTTGATATTGAATTAAGAATTTAAAAGTATTACAAAATGAGTTAAAAATTTCACAAATTCATTCAAAAGTATTACAAATTGATATGATATTTTCATATAGATATATTAAAAATTGCAGTAAAAATAGTTAAAGTATCACATAATTTTGATATCTTATTTCTATAATTACATATATATTTTTTTAAAATAGATAATTTAAAGTATTACAAATATAATTAAAAGTATTATAACTTGAACTAAAAGTATTATAGTTATGAATAAAGTATTATAATAAATTACATTAAGAATTTAAAAAAATTACAAAAATAGCTAAAAGTTTCACAAACTCATGCAAAAGTATTAAGTTTTCATATGAAATATGAAAAATTATTGTAAAAGTATTACAAATTACTATAAAAGTATCATAAATCTAGTTAAAAGTATCACAACTTTAGTTAATACTATTACATAGTATAATTTATGTAAGAGTATCTCAAATTTATTGTTTATTATACTCCTATATGGAGTATAATATAGGAATATCAAAAATTATTATAAAAGTATCACAACTTTAGATAATAGTAATATATGATATAATTATGTAAAAGTATCACAAAATGCAGTAAAAGTATCACAACTTGAGTTAAAAGTATTAGAGTTTGTAGGTGCAAATACAATATATTATATGTCTTTATCGAGTATTACAAAATGTAGTACAATGTACAAGTATTAGAAAATATGCGATACTTTTACTATATTTTGTGATACGCGGTCAAATTTTTGTAATACTTTTAATTATCTAAATGTAATATACAATTATTAGAAAATATGTGATACTTTTACTATATTTTGTGATACGCGACCAAATTTTTGTAATAAATTTAATTATCTAAATGTAATAGGCACAGTCCAAGTTTAGTTTCCACCCTCGATCGATTGATCTAATCAATTGTAATATTATAATTTACTTTTCACATGAAACTACTAGCCCTAAATAGCAACAAGCTTTGCTACTTGAATTCACCCTTACCGAATATTTAATCGAAACAATCTCTTCGATCAAACCTAATTAATGAACAATCTAGACTAAGTTCTCTAGATTTAATCCAATAACAGCATTAGAAACTAGGCAAATAGGATAATCTAAACAATAAATTCATAAGCTCGGTTTATGTAACTTATGTTGTGCTACCTCTAATGATGCGCGACCATTAGTTGCTACGAGGGAAATAGAAACGACAATAATTACGGATTGAAGCTCTATTCTAGCAATTGACATCTAACTCCTAATCCAGGTGATCAATCTAAATTTGAAATCAAACAATCATGTCATGAAAATAGAATAATACGAACAATCTCATATGAAGAACGAAATAAATATTACGCGAATTAATTAGAACATAATCAATCTATGGGTTTCAACGTCATAAGTATCGAAATTAATTAAACTACTCACACATGGTGTTCATGAAAATATAAAAGAAAAATAAATAAACATTGTTCTTGAATAAGAAGGGGAAAAGAAGGATTGGATCTTGAATCTTCATGATGGAGGAAGGATTTTGGGCTCCTCTTGCGCATTGGAACCATAGGATTGTCTGAAAAACTTCTTTTTGATGAAGTGTGGAAGATATATATAAGTTTCCAAGAATTAGAGTGCAGACTCCCTTCCAAAAATAGATTTTCTTCGTCGGCGTTGACGGACGTCGATCGATGGGATGGAATCAACGGCGATAGAGAGTTTGGTAGGACGATGGCGTCGAAAATGTGGTCGATTGACGCGGGCAGCTCGTAGGCGTCGACGCTAGCGTCGATCGACAGGTTCGTCCTGCGTTACTTTTTCCGCTGATTCGCTCGTTCTCAGTTCTTGCAACGGTTTACAAGATTCATCTTTTAAGTTCTAAGCTTTCTCGGCTACTTAGCATCCTTTAATCATCATCACATCAATCGAACAACTAAATACTTCAAAATAAATGAAAAATGTACAATTGGTACTCGTCCACCCACAAAAAAAATATATACGAGAAATAAATATATATGACACTATGAAACGCATAAAAGTATATTTTTAAACCATTAATTACAGCATAATTCTTCATATATCAGGTCTGTACAACTAAAGCAGAAGACTTCCCTAAAGAAATGGAAGAAGAATTATCCTTCCTGATTAAGATAGAAGGAAGTGTTCTCCAAGTTTGATTGCAAAACTGGGTTTTACCAGATTAAGATAGAAGGAAGTAAGAAGTTCACAAATTTCTCCACACCACAAGGACACTATATCTAAAATGTTATGCCCATGGGCTTAGCAAATGCACCCAGATATATCAAAGAAAGATGGATACTCTCTTTAAAGATTATTTTAGTTTCATATTCGTGTAAATTATTGATATTCTTATCGCATCAAAGAACACGAAGGATCATCAAGAACATTTGGAACCATTCGCAGATATTTACCAGAAGGAGGGTTTAGTGATTTTAGAAAAGAAAGCAATAATAGCTACAAGAAAGATCGAGTTTCTTGGGATAGAAACCGATGAGTCTGGAATCATTCTACAAAATTATATTGTGGAAATAATATAAGGGGTTTCAGATATGATCAAGGACAAAAAACAACTTCAGAGTTTTCTAGAAGTTGTTAATTTCCCTAGGATGTTTATAAACAATTCGGCACACATGAAGGTGTTTAGCTCCCTACTAAAAAGGACGCTAATTTCAAATGGGTAGATGAACACTAAGAATGGATTACACAACTTAAGGAAGCTTGCAAACAGCTTCCCAAACTAGCAATTCCAAATGACGAGGATGAACTGGTTCTATACACAGGTGCCAGTGATTATTGGTTGGCAGCTGTTCTTACAAAAGTGACACCAAAAGGGGAAGTGCCATGCAGATACTGCAGCGGACTATTTTCAGATAGTGAAGCAAATCGATGGCATATCAATGAGCAGGAGTTCTTTGTAGTTAGAAAGGTGATCGAGGATTTCTTAGCACTCTAAAAAACCGTCTCCGCAATAATACGGAGTCGATTGTAGAGTGGTGAGTTGAATCCTGAGTCGTGTCTCTCGAGGATTGATTGTATCGGTAATCGGTGTTTCCAATTAATCTCTAGTTAATCTAAAATACACTAATTTACTCTAAGAAAGAAATAAGTCATTTGGTTTGGGTTTTTTTTTTTTTAAGTTCTAATACTTGAATTGAAATGGAAACTTTTAAAACACTGACTAAGGCAAAGGATTAAGGAAAATTAAGTTCTTGCTTGTAAGTAACTAGTTTACGGAAATTAATTAAAACCTAATAAAAACTTTTAACAAATTGAAGACTCTAATTTGAGAAGCTTGAAAGTATTTAAAAGAGAAATTGGAGGGAAGTCAAAGCCTTAAAACTAAAAAGAGTCAATGAGCATTGAAAATAGAGAAGTCAACTTAATTAAGAGGAAAGCCCCATTTGTCTTTCAATGACCAAGGTTGGTTTAGCCAAATGGGGTAAAAAGTTTTAAAAGAGAGCTTTAATGGAGTATTTCCCAAAAGAAGAATAAAAAGCTAGAAGATTAATGTTGAAGATTTGAAATGCAATGAAAGACAATATAAACTAAAACCTCACAATCAACACACAAACAACAACAACAAAACAAGAACAACGCACAATAGAAAAGAAAAATATTGCTACCAAATCTCATTCCATACAAGAGAATCAAGGTTTAGCTACAATCTTCAAAAGTTAAATCAAGTCTTCACCACAAGAATATCTACAATTGATGGAGATGCCACCTTCTCCAACAACTCAACAAGAGAATATAACCCTAACTAACTAAATTAAACTATTCTAAGGATTACAAACTAGGGTTTAATATGCAATGTAATAGTAGAGGCTTGGGAGATATTGAAGGAGTTCAAAAATCAGCCAAGAGTAGATAAGGTTGTTGGGGAAAAGATTATGGTTTATATAGAGGGTCACAGAGGCAAAATTGTCAAAATGTCAAGAAATCTCAAAATTTCCCTGCGAGGCAGTCGATCAGTCTGACTACCTGTCGATCGACTGAAGACCTGTCAATCGACTACCTTGTTGTTCAAATGGCCCAGCCTCTGTCGAGCAGTGGATTTGGGCTGATCCCAGTCATTCGACTAGCATGTCAGTCGATCGACTGACATGGCAGTCGATCTAGGCTGCCTCCAGCTCGGTTCTCTCATTCTTCGCTCCAGAACGTTCGCTGGTCATCGTTTCTTGCTCGTGCTATGTTCCCTTGAATGTCTTTATTTGTCTTTTCCATAGCGAGTCGACTGGAATGCCATAAGAGTGCGTGGGTCCCGCTTGGTCATTCTTAGGCCAAAAATATAAAAATGAGTGAAAAACTTTGAAAAACGTAATAGAAACCACATAAACCCTACAAAGCCTAAAACTAACAGTATACGCCTAATGGACTCCTAACACCCATAAATGCAAGTAAAACACATGTAATCATGACACAAAAATGTAATAAAAATACGTACAAAAACGTGCAAATCAACCACCCCACACTTAGAATGATTGCTTGTCCTCAAGCAAATAAAGTCTAGAACTGCGAAACTACCCCCGGATGATCCTAAACTAATGCACAATAACCTACTTCGAGACGTCGCATGCTACAATGCTTGTTAGCTTGATCCAAAATGACGACAAGGATGCGTTGACAAAGAAAGATTAGATCGACTACCAGAACCTAAAATCACTAGATAACCCTCCAAGTAGGTCCCCTCTTCCTTGCCCCATCTAAGGTCTATCCACGCTCAAACCGTTAATCGGCTCCCTACTAGCCCCAACCATCTACATCTCTCTTTAACAATCAAAAATCTAAAAAGAAAGAATAATAATAAATGTGCACGAGTTTCACGTTTATTACTTAATAACTTCAAGGACTTATATCGTATCCTTGTTTTTTCATATTTTTCCTTTTTTTTCTTTTTCTTTTTTTTTGTATATACAATACAAAGAGATTTCAACGACTCCGATCACTCGTTGTTACTAGCTACTTACAATATTTCCAATCGAGCACATAGAGCAATTGACGACTCCAAAATTAGAAAAAAAAATGCAAAAAAAAATCCTATAGAGAGTGTTCGATGACAAGGCTAGTTGAGACTCTAGTTCTAAATTGAGCTCAAAGATAGCACGAAGCTAATGCCGAACAAAGTTTCCAATAAGTTAAGCTACCTAAGTCCACTACATCCGATCAACAATCTAAACTCCTTAACCAAATCATCAAAACTGCATCACTTCGCCAAGTTTCCAAGCAAATATAACACACTCATTGCTCAAATTATCACAAGAAAGTATACAAACAACTTAAAAACCTAAGACGAACCCTAACCACCCCACATTTAAAACCTAGCAATGTCCTCATTGCAAATTAAGCTATAAAGCGGTAAAAAGTGTAAAGGGAAAAGAAAATGCCCCTATTCTTGAGCTTGTGATGATGCGGTTTTGCATAAGTTCCCTCCGGGAGTCAAGGCAATCTATCTACGAGACATGAACAAACGGGGTAAAAGTTGCAAAAACAAGCTAGGTAAAAAAAGTGAAAATCTTTTTGAGGTTTTCAAATTTTCTATTTTGTTTGGATTTTTTTAATAGAATGGGAAGGAGGAGTAAAAGAGAAAGATGAATCAAAAGCACAATATATACAAAGTTTTTTTTGGGATTTTCAAGAGTTGAGATGAGAAATAAAAGAACATAATCGAACAATAAACAAAAGTAAAGATAAAACAAGCGAAAAATAAAGCGCAAACTTATTAAAACAAATAAAAAGGATATTTAGGAGAATTACTGACATCTCCTACATCGGGGGTTGAGGCTGGATTCCTCGTCTTCCTCTTCCTCATCTTCTTCGCCTTCTTCTTCCTCGTCTTGACGCAACTGACTCTCAATCAACAAGAGACGGCTTTGGATTTCGCGATGTGCATGGTCTCTCCTTGATTGCCCCGCCCTCATCTCCTCGGTGATTGAACCTAAACTGGCATCGATCCGATCAAAATGCGCAAACACTTGCCATTGGAACTCGTGCCAAATCATGTTGTGACCCGAGCCGGTGCTCGGGCCTCCCTCTTGATGCAGGACTTCCGCATGGCTCATGCTTGCTACGAAATGCGCTCCTGAACCGGTGTTCAGGGCTTCATCAGTACGAAATAACATAAAAACAGATTCATTCGGCCTCGAAGCCTTCATTGTGCTGCCATTCATATTACTCTTCTTCGTGGCTACGGCAGCGGGAGCATCATTGGTTTGACGAGATCTTTGGCATATTCAAAGCCAACTCCAATAGGTTGATTCATTCCATGTCGGCCGCCTTGTGGTCGAATTGGAAGTGACAGGATAATAAGGTTATTATGGGACCCATCCCTATCCGAGCGACACTCCCCCCTTTCGTTCTCCGAATCCCTAGAATCCTGGAATGGAAAAAGGGATAAATGGGGACTCGACGCCCGTGGTGCAAACACCAAAGAATGTACACCTCGTTGTGTGTGAGATTGGTAGCCTCGTGCTTTCCCATGAGGACGTGGGTGAAGAATTTGTATGCCCCCATCAAAGAAAGATTGGTTATCGTCAAGGCTTGCGACTGAGAAGTACCTAGACCGTTCGAGATACTCGCCCAAAATGGTATCGCGGCAAAACTGATAGGGCACTCGTCCCTCCACTCGTGGCAATCAATCCCGAGAATCTCTTTGATCACCCTTTGGGTGATCTAGCGCTCGCGCCCCCAATCCGACATGTGAACATCGTGGCCTCGCGACCCCGGTAGGAGGTGAAAAACTCGAGCATAAGCTCTCGATATGCCAGGGCCCAGAGCGATGCGAACCTGTGACCACTTAGGTTATCGATAAATTGGAGCAAACGAGCCTGAAGCCTTGGTAATCCCCGTTTGCTACCCACTCGTCTAAGCTCTCAAAGCTAAAAAACACGGAATGACAAAATTCCATTGGGGATGGATGGATCGATATAGTAGGCCATGGGAAATGGGCGTGAAGGGTTGGGTGAAAAATACGAGGGTTCCTAAGGCAAACTACCCCGAATTGTGTCTAAGGGTTCCGAAAATCGAATAGAAAGGACACAATGTGAAAGGAGGGAGTTTTAATCAAAAATGGTCATTGAGGCATTTCACTGAGCACTTGGTGGGCGTAGTATTAGGGTAAGGCAAACCGTAATCGATATCTAGGATCTTGGATAGAAATTGTGCTCGAAACCGTTGTAATTCTTTTGAGTGAATCAGTTTTTTTATGTGGTTACTGGTACGATTTCTCAAAATTTAAGTTTATGTGACCATTTTTTTTAATTTTTGAATATAAATGGGCTCAAATCTTTCCATTCCTGTGCAAAATAATTTCAGATCTAAGTCAGATTCTTGGTTTATATATTTTTTAGAAATGGCTTCAAAAAAGAGATCTACAGATGAAGAAGTTGATGCAAATATAAAGGAAATGTAAATGAAGTGTGACTTGCAGAGCCGTGATTGCATGGAAAAATCATTAAAAAAAAGATCATAAAAACTAAATCTGTTCCTAGCAAGTTGGATTTGAGTCCTAATAAATCTGCCAAACAACCTAAGAAAAGGAAGGTTGGCTTTGTATATTCTAATTCTGATTTTAGCCAAGTAAAAGCTACAGTTGAATGTGAAATAGAACAAAAAACAAGACGAAAGAGATGGTGAAAGTTTCATAGCCTATGGAGGTTTGGTTTCTTCCCTATTTGTAGTTTGATTCTGTGGTGTTTCCAAGTTATTTTTATGATGTCATGTTTCATTATTGATGTTTTTGTTCCATTTGTTTGTGTAAATTTTATTTTGTTTCTATGTTGTTGCTTTGTTGTTTCCATGTTTTTTCAATAATGCATATATGGGGTTTCTGAGTTGCATTATTTGTACTTTGTTTCTATATGTGTTTCTTTGTTGTTGCTATGTGTTTCTTTTTACTTATGTAAATTGGTGTGTGTTATCTCTAGATTATTTTTTCCATACAATGTTTTATTTTCGTGTTGTTTCTGTTCTATTTCTAAGTTGTTTCTATAATGCATGTGCAGTTTTCTAGGTTGCATGTATGTTTTGTTTCTGTGTTGTTTCTTTTTTATTTCTTATGTGATTCTTTTAGTTGTTGTGTCCATTGGTGTGTGGACAACTCTTTAATGGAATGTTAATTTGTTTCTTTTTGTGTTTTTAATAGGTGGCGTATGTTATTAAATCGAGAAACTGGTACATGGCTCGTGTGAGTAACGAGTATGCTCGTGGAATTAATGCAAATTTGAAAAGACATCTGCTTCCTTCTCAGTTGGATCGGTTCAGGAACACATGGTTTGGGTATTTCCTGAATGTGCATGAAATTGATGTTCAACTTCAACTTCTTTATTCGTTGTTAGTGAGATACTTCGTGAGTGAGAGGAAAGACGAGCTGTCGGTTCTTGTGAGTGGAGATGTATTGAGGTTTGGTTTGACTGAATTTGGCGTGGTGACTGATTTGGATTTTGTCAGCAAGAGGCCTCTAATTACCGCTGATTTGAAGTGTTCACCATTCTATCAAAAGCATTTTGCAAATATGGTGAAATTAAGCCGGCTCAGTATTGACAGTCTTTCTTGGGCACTAACTGGTTTGATGATGATGATGCATTGAAAGTAGGGTTGCTTTATTTCTTACATTTTTATCTATTTATTACTGTTTCAACTGGTGTGCATGCTGTGAATGCACATTTTTACAACCTTCTTGGTGATGGCCATGTCGAAACTTATCCCTAGAGAAGGGATTTATTCGACATCATGATAAACCATTTGAGGGAGAGTGTGTTGTTTGATCGAAAGAGGAAAGCTCCCATTTATGAGAAAGCTGTTGTGAAGAGGATTAAGTTCTATCGATTGTCAGGATTCCCTTCGGCTCTTCAGTTGTGGTTTTTTTAGTGTTGCTGAGAGGCTGTCGACAAGATTTTCAGTAGAGTAAGGGAAACTAGCCATCGAATTCTGAACTGGACTTGTTCGGACACTGGACTGAGTTTAGATGCTTGTGCAAAGAAGATCTTCAACTTGTCTGCTCAGTAGATAGTTATTTATGTTCTCTTGGTTTTTTTTCATTATTGTTTCCTAGTTATGCATATCATTTTTTATGGATGTTTCTTCCTAGTTTCATAATTGTTTAATTATTGTTTCTTAGTATGCATATTATTTTTTATATCTGTTTCTTCTTGGTTTCATAATTGTTTCTTAGCCTTGTGTGGATGTGATGGTTCTGGTTTTGTGTTTGTGTGTGTGTGTTATTTTTTATTCTTTTTGTAGCTGAGATTGAAGAACATTATTCCAACTGATGCTGAGATAGCGAGGTATGGCCTTGATAGGTTTTTTGATGTTGAGGAAAGTAGTACCCTTCGTTGCCATCCACAGCATAAGACGAAGCCTGCTTTTACTGATACTCCATCCAAGGCCTTTGAAAAACAACTCAGTCTTTTAGTCTCAGAGAAGGAGAAGCTATCCCAGGATTTTGACGACTTTCAGAAAAACATTTATGTTTATCTAAAACAACAGTTCGAGACTATTTTTACCGAGTTTGGTGATATCAATTAAAAAATTGAGGTGCTTATATTCTTTTTTCAGTTTTTTGTCTCAATATTTTTTATTTGTTGTTAATTATTTATCTTGTTTTTCTCATTTTTTAAGCTGGTGGTGCTGCAGCTGAGGGTGGCAAGGATGTTTTTAAACATGCTGACGATGATATTGGTTTGACTATCGATAGAATTTTCAAAGAGCTTGATAGTGAAAGTTTGGATGTTGATATGGATAAGAAGGCTGCAGATGATTAGGCATGTCATGGAATTAATGCGGAAGAGGTTCCGGCTGCTATTGAAAATGTTTCGAATTCCGTTCAAGGTGTTAGCGATGGTGTTATGTTGGGAGGCAGTGTCTTGAAAGATGTTCTTGTTGTTTGTTCTTCTCCTTCTTTTGACTTGGGATTGAGTTTGTCTGGTCCTTCTGGCAATGTTGCAACTGTTGAAGAACCAATTGTTATGGTTACTCTTTCTTCCATGGAGTCTGGTGGTGAGTTTTATTACCAAATGACTGACCTCTGTTTGATTTAATCGTGTGTACTGCTGTTGCTGAGTTGAAAGTGCATTCTACTGAAGTTTGTTTCTAAATTGTTTCAGTTATGTTTCATTACTGCTTCTCACCTACACATGGTAGTTATTGTGTGGTTTGTAACTTGGTATTTATTTTTTATATTATTTATCTATTATTTTATATAAGGCACGAGTTATAAATTTGGGTGATGCACCCCCCGTCCAAAAAGTGTTGAGTTATCCAAGATTACCATGGTGAATGGGAGGTACATGTTGGATGATAAATTGGGTGAGGCTCCAAAAGATGCGACTTTGGATAGGTTGTCGTGCACAAGGTTTTATTGCTGAAGGGTAATGAATTCTTTTTGTTTATGAGATTTTTTTAAAAACTGTTTTCAATCATTCGACTTATTTATGATTCTTGTTTTTTTCCTCATATGTCTTTTCAGCAAGCAACATTATTCCGCTGAGGATGAGAAGAACAAACCCTCCTTGAAGCTTGGTGTATGTGAAGTGAAAAATAAATATTGGTTTTATAGCCTTTACACTGCCAATGAGTACTTGAGTAATTCTGTATGTTTTTTTAGAATATATCTTATTTGTTTTTTACTATTGTGTTTTTATTTTTTGTTTCCTGGTTGTTCTTTTTTGTTTCTTGTTTGTTTTTGTTTTGTTTCTTGGGTGTTTCTCACTATTATTTTTATGTTTTCTTTTCTTTTTTGCAGCATCTTGATGTGTTGTACTATTATATGAGGAAGAAAGGGAAGTATGGACATTGTGATGTCAACTTTATGACCACCGACTGCTTTTCCACAGTTGTTTGCATGCCCTTTTGTGAAAAATACAAATCTTTGAACTAGCGAAGAAGGAAGACCTTAACTTCTCCATGGTGAACATGAACATCACTATGGCCGACTACATGATGGGTTATGAGATTTCCTGTGGTGGGTGAAGGTGCTTACGCGCGCTGGGGATGTTCATGCTTGCATTGAGGTGAAAGTGGTGAAAGATATCCCTTTCAAAAATATAGAGTAATTTCCTTAATTTTTTTAATTGTTTCTTGTTTGTTTCCTCATCATCTCTTTATTGTATGATTTTGTTTCCTTGTATAGCGATTGTGGAGTGTTCGTTGAATCATATGGAGAAACTTCATTTCTAGATAGGAAATGTCCGTGAAAGAATTCAATGTGCAGAATCAACGTCTGCTGTATAGTCACCTTCTATACAAACATTCCAGATTGAAGCAACAAAATCGAGTAATTGATGAAGACAGTGATGTCGAAGCCGAGGATACACTGAAGAATGGTAAAAATTCATTGATGTTGGCCCAACCTAAATAATTCTTCTTAGAATTTTAGTGCACTATGCAGTAATTTCATAAAACAAAGACATGGTTAATAATGATGTGTTTTGGGGGGTATTTTGTATGTTGGTGGGATATGAAACAAGCATGAAACTTGTTAGAAACGATTTATGTGCATAGCTTCACGGGGTTTTAAATTTTAGTATCTAATCTTCTCTCTCTCTTATTTTTTTTTTTAATTATGCAGTAGTTTTAGTGAACAAAAGTGCTCTTCTTTATTGTTAGAGGTATGCTTCTATTTGCATTTTGCATTTTCTGTAATTTGTAGATTCCCTTTTTTATATTCTTAGTTTTCATCTTTCCCTTAGTGTTTTTAGTTGATAAGTTGATATATTGTATGTTGCCAAAAAAGAAAACACAAACAAAAAACAATTTTCTTTACCTATGGTTTAGAAACAATTAACAAAAAGTGAAATAAAGTACGAAACAAACTAGAAACAAAGTGAAAACATAGTAGAGAGAAAACACAGGTATAAAAACGGGTTCTCTAATCCTTTGGGTTTATAAACAAGTGTGAAACAAACTAGAAATAATGTAGAAACACAAAATAATATTAGATTAGTATGTCTCGCGTTTTCATTGATTTATATTTTTATACAAAATAATCTAGGGTACGTGGAGTTGTGTAAAATCATAGGAATAAATAAATATTTATGAAAAATAAAATGATTGTATTATGCTTCAATTTTTAATTGATTAGGTAATTTTAAAAATAATACATTCCTTGACAGGGTTCACTTTTCCCAACTACTAGGTTATAGAAATAACCAGGAAATCGAATGAAAACACGCACGAAATATATCACTTGCCCCAACATGGTTCACTTTTTCCAACTACTAAGGTATAGAAACAACCAGGAAACTGACTAGAAATATGCACGACACATATTACTTACCCCGATAGGTTTCATTGTTTCCAGCTACTAGTGTATAGAAACAATCAGAAAACTGACTAGAAATACGTACAAAACATATCACTTACCCCAACAAGGTTCACTTTTCCCAAGGGTATAGAAATAACTATGAAATTGATTGGAAACATGCACGAAAAATATCACTTATCCCGACAGGGTTCACTTTTCCAAACTACTATGGTATAGAAATAACTCGGAAACCGATTGGAATCATGCACGAAAAATATCACTTACCCCGACAGGATTCACTTTTCCCAACTACTTGGGTATAGAAACAACCAAGGAACCGAATGGGAATACGCACAAAACATATCACTTGCCCCGATAGGGTTCACTTTTCTCAACTTCCAGGATATAAAAACAACCAAGAAACTGACTAAAAACATGCACGAAATATATTATTTGCCCCGATATAATTCACTTTTATAAAAATAAACAGGAAATCAACTAGAAACGCGCATAAAAGAAATGTAAATATAAATAAAGGCAATGCCCCAAGAAGAAAAACTAATTAATCAAACTTCAAACAACACTATAAAGAAAAACAAATTCATCAAACTTGAAAGTAATCTAGAAACAAAGTGGTATGTGTTCGCAGGTGCACCATAAGGGAAATAGATGTGAAAATGGTCAAGTAATAACCATATAACTATGAAATACTTGCTTTTTGGGGGGCATTCCTGCATGTCTTCTTATTATGGCCCGACTCACCACACTTCCCACAATTCATATTCAAATGTTTCTCCAATGTCGCCTTGTATCTTTTTTTCTTCGATCTTCCAGATTTTGACATGTTGGCTGGAGGACGAACCACCATATTTTGAATTTCATTCGATATCATCCAAGTTGCTTCATGCCCATTTGGATAAACCATTTCAGAATAAGTTGCAACCATTGTTTCTTTCATGTAGTAATCTGAAAAATAGTTGTAAGGATCCAAATTCATTTCTTTTAATATTGTTATGGAATGTGGACAAGGGATCTCGTCCATTTTAAACATGTGTCATGTGCAGGATATTCTTTACAAGTCGACAATAAACACCTTCACATCTTCACCGACCTTAAATATGTGATCATTTGATCTCTTCACCTGCCGTACAAATGCAAAAATATATAAAAAGCATAAAAAGAAACATAAAAGAAACAAGTTAGTTAAAATGTTACTCTTAATTATAGCGAACTGGTGTAGTTCTTGATCAGATGTTCCTCTGTTGTTTTTGCCATCTTTGTAAACATTGATCTTGCTTCATCTCTATTTTTGCAAGTCTAATCTTGAAACAAAGATCTTAAGTATTCCAGTAAAGAAGTTGCCGACAGTTCTCATCCCATGACATTGGCAACATTTAATGATTCGACAATGTTAGAGGTCATGATGAAATATCTTTTGTTCGGGCAGTGAACTCGAGCCCCTTTTGTCGTAGTCGATACTTGAAAGGTATGGTATGATTCTGATATTAAGTTTATCGAGCGCAGACATGTGTTTCTCAAACTCTTCATTGGTACAAGCTTTTGCCGTGCCTACAACGGATTCTGCCAACTGTATGCCATTCCTTTTGAAGTGTTTTTTCAAGTTGTTTAAAAGGTGTTACATGTATGCCGCTTGAGCTGCTTCAGGATACACTTGTAAAAACCAAGTGAATTAGTGAAACAACTTTGAAACAAGTAACTTACATAATTGATGATTTTTATGTAGACACTAATTTTATTAGTGTATAGAAACAAGCATGAAACAGACTTGAAACACGCAAGAAATATATCACAAACTAGAAACGCACAAGAAACATCATAGAAACAGTGATGAAAAAAGTACTTATTTTATCGCTTAAATAATACTACTGTGTCTATCTGACAATATGCATAACCCCTCTTTGTGTGCAAATGCTTCCTCAAGTTCTCAAAAATCATATCCAGGAGATCTCATTCTCGCTATCAGCAAATGTAAAAGCCCAAGGGAGAATTCTTCCATTCACATCTCGTGTGCATGCAGACACAATGTTCCCCCGTAACTCGCTGTCAAGAATGCGCCATCAACAACAATTATCGGCTTGCAGTATTTCCATCCTTTATTCATTCGTTTAGATCCATGAACATGAATAGGAAATCATTGTCCTCAGTTTTTAGTATTACTCCAACTGATCTAGGGTTTTTTTTCCTCACCATATGGAGGTAAGTCGGTAGCTTTTGATAGAATGCATATAGCTTCCCTCTCAACATCTCAAGTGCTTTTTATTTTGAACGCCATGCCTTTTTTTTATCCCAGGGTTACTTTATGCTCATCCCTTATGTCCCTCACGATATCTGCTGGTGTGTACATCATTTTGATGTTGTTTAGGTATTTTGATTTTATATGAAACGCAACAAGTTGTTTAGTAGCATTCTTGCTGCCACTCATCCTTTAATACGGCGGACAAGTGTGGATGTTGTCCATTTTTTTTATTATGAACCTCATCATCCGAATACTTGTGGATGCTCTCAAGTGCCAGTTACAATCTTCAATAATACACCATATGTTATATTGTCTCTTGCACGACTTCTTCACTCTGAAGTGGAAATGATTCTTCAAAGCGTACGAGGCCATGTGTTTTTCTAATACCCCCTCTGTCTTCAAATATATCCCCAAGTTGAACTTAATCTTTTTCATGTCTTGACCCTTCAATTTGCAGAATCTCAGTTTCTTTTGTCACGTTTTTGTGGAAAATATTAGCAAAGTTGATGAATGTTTCCTCCATTTTACTGACTGTCAATGCCTCTGTTGATATGTTGTTGTTTGTTTCACCCTGTTTCCATATTATAACCATGAATCTGTATTTCCTGAGATGCTTGTTGAAAAAATGTTTCTGATCTGCTCTAGGCTTGTTTCTCTTGATTTTGCGAGGAAGAAACTCTCATTGTTGACAATGATGTCGATGTACAGAGGGATTTCATCTAATATTCTTCCTTAGTCTTTATTTGCATGTATATATTGAGATTAAAGCCAGTTTCAATCTTCATTGGTGGAAGCAATTCCTTCAATTGGCACTTAATATGCATTGTTTCTTACTCGCAGTTGATTTGTATATGCTGTTCTAAAAGTTCTCTTAGATTTGTGAATGTGCAGTCATTTGGAACAAGTATCCCTTTTGTGTCAAAGCTGGTGTAAGACTTGTTTTGTTTCCACTGCCAATTGTGGTACAATACCTATTAGAATGGGTGCCATCTTCATAATCATGATGAAATAGATTGGAACCAACCACAAACATGAATGAAACAATAAATTTCAAAATACACACTAACAAAATATATATCTGATGCAAGAAGTACTTTGAAACACATTCAAAAACATATTAAGAAAACATCAATGAATTTCTGATATTTGAAACATCAATTTTGTTCAGAAACATGCAAGAAATAGTATAGAAACAATTATGAAAAAACAATTGAAAATAAATATTTGCAAACTATAATCACCAACAAGAACAAGCACAGATTCACAATCTTCATCCAGAATCATCAATTTAATATAAAATATACAACAATGAAACAATCATGTTGGTTTTACTTTTTTCATTTTAAAATAACGACATCCAAAACAGAATCACCAACATCATTAAGCTTAATTACACAATTTTAATTAGATATCATTAATTGAATGCGAAATATGTAGAAAATAATACAAATTGATAGGGCAGGACTGTGCCTGACCTGGTGTGGGTAGACCTGTTTTTGGCAGGACTAGGGTGACCAATGGTTCTGGCTAGGCCTTGACCAGATTTTTCTCTTCAGAAGGGTCTGGTTTGATATCCTCCTTGAGGGAAGTTGCGTTGGACACGTTCCCAGGTAAAGCCTAGGAGTAGTTCAGGATAGGTTGGAGCTCTAAATCTAATCCGGGCTAAGTAGAAGGAGACAAGGTCAAGCCTGATCCTAGCGAAAGACCTGGATGAGCCCTCTTAGAGATAGAGCTGTTCAGCTTGGGCATCAGGATCATTGATAGGAAAAGAGAACGGGATCGTGACAGATCTGGTTCCTTGAACCCCATTAGAGGAGACAAGTGGGACCACTTGTCAGAACTGGTTGCTTAAACGGCCCTTGATTCGCGGCCTTGGTTTTCTGAGATCCTGGATGGGGTCCCCACTAAGAGAAACTATAAATATCTCAGCCCCAAGGCTGAGTGAGGTAGGTCATTCTTGGAGCATTCCTTCTTCTTTTCCTGAAAAACACCTCAAACGCTTACTGACTTAAGCATCGGAGAGGTTTCCACCGGAAAACCACCGGTGGTCCTTTCTAACTTGTGTTTGTGGTGCAGGTCGGGAAGGTATTCAGGTGTCGGCAGGCATATTTTTTGGCTGAAACAATTGGCGCCTTCTGTGGGAGTTATCGATCGAGCTAAGGCGAGAGTATTTTCTATGGCTTCTGACGGGTTACGGAGGAAATTGGTGGGTGAGCTTGGTGGAACTCCTAGCTCCGCCTCGCCGTGGGGTATGCCGAGATCGGCAGACACGTCCACGACAAGGCCAGAGGAGGCAGAATCGACAATCAAAACTGGATCAGGTGCTACGCCGCCTCTTTCTAGGGGCCAACGCCTATCGCTGGTGGATTACTAAATGAGGCCTTGCTCAGATAACTGTCGGAGTTAATCGGCAAGGCTGTGGAGGCAGCCGTGGAGAAAAAATTTGCTGAGGTATCAACGCCACCATCCGGCGCGCGGCCAGAACGAATGGTCCCATTGTCAGAAACCGAGCCGCCACGCAACCACCATGTGGATCGGAATCCTCTTCAGGATAGAGAAGAGCATTTCTCTACTTCCGATAGCGAAACTTCAAGCCAGACCAATCCAGGTCTGGCTGAGCAGATGCAGAGCCTGCAGAAGGAAGTGCGGGAGTTTAAGAGGAAGATGACGAACACAAACACGGTGCCGGCCCAGCGAGGTACTCCATTTACGGAGGAGGTAATGCGGTATGATGTGCCAGCCTCATACCGGTCTCTGGGTTTTGAATATAATGGGACCACGGATCCATGGGACCATTTGAGCAGATTTGAAATCGCGGCAGCTGTGCACAAGTTCTCAAATGCGGTTATGTGCTGGGTCTTCCCGATGACTTTCACTAAATCATCCCAGCTCTGGTTTAGCCAGCTGCCGCCGAAATCTATCAGTAACTTTGACGAATTCAGTTTGGCCTTCCTGCACTAGTTCACGAGCTGCAGGAAGTACCAGAAAATGCCACTTGAGCTTTTTAGCCTGAAGCAGAAAGAGAACGAGAGCCTGCGTGCCTACATCAGCAGGTTTACAACGGCTAAGTTAGAGGTGCCCTCTGCGTCAGAAGAGCTGTTGGTGAATGCTCTGGCGCAAGGTCTGAGGAGAGGAGAATTTTTGCATTCGCTGGTGGTGAAACCAGCTCTGAAATTTGGAGAGCTCCTGGAAAGAGCGGAGAAGTATATCCATTTGGAAGAAGCGTTGAAAATCAAGGAAGAAGGAGAAAAGAAACGGGAAAGGTATGACAAAGAAGACAGGGTAGCGGTGAAAAAGCCCAGGCCAGAGCTATCCATGGGAAGACCTCGTTTTGACAGATATACCCCATTGGCAACTCCTCAGGGAGAGATACTGCAAGCGATAGAACGACATCCAGAGCTAAAATGGCCTAAGACCTATTCACAAAAGCCGAGGAAGAAAAGGTCGGACTGTTTCTGCTGTTTCCATAATGAATATGGGCATAGTACTGATGAATATACGCATTTGAAAGATGAGCTAGAGAGGATGGTCCAGGCAGGGCACCTGAAGGAGTATGTCCGTATGAGGAAAGACGAGGCCAGATCTGGTTGTTGCAGCTACAATCATGCTCCACAAAACAAAAGAGATCAGGATAGGGTGCGAGCTGAAGGAAGAAGATCTGACCAAGCTCAGGCCATTCATGGAGAAATACAGATGATTACGGGTGGAGAGCTGGAAGAGCACTCTAAAAGAATGCAGCATAATTATGTCAGAGCTGCTAAAGATTTGATTAGGAAGTCACGAGAGGTTGGGCAGTTGGCGTCTGCGCCAAACATCTGTTTTGTATCAGAGGATGGTGATGGCATCCTGGCTCCGCACATGGGCGCTTTAGTCATAATGGCTACTATTGCCAATTATAACGTGTGGAGAATTTTTGTGGATACAGGGAGCTCTGCTGATATTTTGTTCTTTGATTGCTTTAAACAATTAAATTTGGACGTTCAGCTGGAGGAGGTGACCACCTCCTTGGCGGGGTTTGCAGGGGGAGCCCTGAAATCATTAGGAGCGGTCAGGCTCCTCATCACTCAGGGGAGGAGCCATATCGGGTGACCAGGATGGTTCGCTTCTTGGTAGTAGATGCGCCATCCTCTTACAACGTTATGCTTGGCCGACCTTCCTTGAGTCAGTTCCAGGCTGTAATTTCAATTTTCCACATGAAGATGAAATTCCCCACTGAGGAAGGGACTGGTGAGGTAAGAGGTGATCAATATGCGTCGCGACAGACGTATGTTGAATGTATCAGATGAAACAATGAGGAGGAAAGACAGAGTAAAAAGGCTCGGATAGAGCTGCCTAGACAAGATCTGGCTAGAAGAGATGAAGGACTGATGTTAGTAGAGGTTGTACCAGGGGATGAGAGTAGAGTCCTTCGCGTGGGAACGACGCTTAGCCCAGAGGTCTTGACAGACATAGTGACTCTATTGAGAGAGAGCACGGACGTGTTCGCTTGGTCTCCCCAGGACTTGGTAGGGATTGACCCAGAGGTGACGGAACATCGCCTTAACATCAGCCCAGATACGAAGCCGGTGAAGCAAAAGAAATGGAATTTTGGACCTGAGAAGGAGGCCATAATTGAAGTTGAGGTAGAGAAATTGCTAAAGGCCAAGCATATCCAGGAGATACAATTCCCGGAATGGCTCTCCAATGCCGTGCTGGTCCCCAAGAACCATGAGGACTGACGTATGTGCATCGATTTTAGGGACCTTAATTGTGCTTGCCCAAAAGACCACTACCCTTTGTCGAGGATTGACCAGCTTGTTGATTCCACCTCTGGATGTGAGCTCTTGAGCATGATGGATGCATCGCAGGGTTACCACCAGATCAGATTGGCTGAAGAGGATTGGAAGCGAGTCAGCTTTATAACCCCAAAGGGAACATATTGCTATGTGGTAATGCCATTCGGGCTCAAGAATGCGGGGGCTACGTACCAGAGGATGGTAGATAAAATGTTTAAAGAGCAGTTGGGGCGGAACATGGAGGTGTATGTGGATGATATGTTAGTCAAGAGCATTAAAGCAACCTCGCATGTGGACGATCTGAAAGAAACATTCGCTACCTTGAGAAAGTATAGATTGAAGCTCAATCCCAAGAAGTGTGCATTCGGGGTAAGACCTGGCAAATTTCTGGGATACATGGTCACGGAAAAGGGCATTGAGGCCAATCCGAAAAAGGTGAGGGCGATCATGGAGATGAAAGTGCCTATAAACGTTAAAGAGATGCAATGTTTGGCAGGCCGCATCAACGCTCTAAGTCGGTTCGTATCCAGATCTGCAGAGAAGAGCTTGCCATTCTTCCAGGCCTTACGGAAAAGAGCCAGATTTCAGTGGAATGATGATTKTGAAGAAGCRTTTAAACTGTTRAAAGAATACCTGWCCGGCATKACCTTGCTCACAAAGCCTATCCAAGGKGAACCTCTTATCWTGTACTTGTCGGTTGGACAACAGGCAGTYAGCTCTGTCTTGCTCCGAGAAGAAGGCAAGATACAGAAACAAGTCTACTACTGGAGCAAGGTCTTGCACGATGCCGAAATGAGGTATGTGGAAATAGAGCGGGCAATGCTAGCTCTAGTAGGCACAACTCGGAAATTGCGCCCATATTTCCTTTCACACAGTATAATTTTGCGGACAAACTTGCCATTGAAAGCTGTCATGGACAAGCCAAAGGCGTCGAGAAGGCTGGTCAGGTGGATAATTGAGCTTAGCGAATTTTATGTCACGTTCGAGGTCAGGACAGCAATAAAAGCCCAGGCGCTAGAAGATTTTATGCAAGAGATGACCAGCTCTTCCGATGAGGAACATGGGTGGACAGTATTCACAGATGGTTCAGTTAGTAACCAGGGCTGTGGGGCAGGAATTGTCTTAATAGATCCGGCAGGTGTATTAACCGATTACGCGGTGCGCTTAAATCACACATTATCTAATAATGCGGTGGAGTATGAAGCCCTCCTACGAGGCATTCAGATGGCGCGAGACCTGGGGGCAGATCAAGTTTGCTCTAAGGTAGACTTCCAGCTCGTTTCTAAGCAGATAAGTGGAGAGTTTGAAGCAAAGGAGGATACTCTGCAGAGATACTTGGTCAGATTTAGAGAACTGGCTAAAAGTATGAAATCTGTGACGGTTGACCAAATTCCCAAAGAGGAAATGGCAGAGCAGATTACTTAGCAAAAATAGCTAGCTCAGCTACAGACTGCCGCGAAAGAGTGATTACCTTGTTAAAAGCAGATGTGCAATTTGGGACAGAGCAGGTGTTCTCGGTAATGGAAGGAGATGATTGGCGCTTACCCATAAAGGCTTATCTAGAGGAAGGGATCATACCAGAACAGAGGAAGGACGCGGCAAAGGTAAGAGCCAGAGCTGCTAGATTCTGTTTAATCAAAGGAGAGCTGTTCCGAAGGGGGTTTGGACAGCCCTTATTGAGATGCCTGGGTCGAGGAGAGGGAGCTCTGGTCCTTATAGAAATCTATGAGGGATGTTGTGGAAACCATATGGGCGCAAGAACTCTCTCAAGCAAGATCTTGCGGGCGGGGTATTTTTGGCCACATCTACGAAAGGAAGCAGAGGATTTTGTACAAAAATGTGAGAAGTGCCAGAAAAACTCATCGTTAACACACAAACCCGTAGAAGAGCTTATTACGATGAGTTCTCCTTGTCCATTTTCCAAGTGGGGCATTGATCTGGTTGGCTCATTTCCCATGGCTCCTGCCCAGAAGAAATTTCTAATAGTAGCAATTGATTACTTTAGCAAATAGGTAGAAGCCGAGGCCTTGGCCAAAATTACGGAGGATGCGGTCATGAGATTTTTATGGAAGAATGTGGTGTGTAGGTTTGGTGTCCCCAGAATCTTGGTCTCAGATGATCGATGATTTCTTAGCGCTCTAAGAATCGTCTCCGCAATAGTACGGAGTCGATTGTAGATGCGGTAAGTTATCCCGAGTCGTGTCTCTCGAGGATGGATGTGATCGGCTTTCGGTTTCTCAGTTGTTCTTATCGTCGATTTTGATTAAACTAATTTAACCTAAGAAAGCGGTAGTCATTGTTCGATTTTAAGTTTTATAACTAAGATTTAAATTGAAATATAAGATTTGAAAACATTAAAACTTTTAAAGGAAATTAAAGCTTATATTAAAAACGATCAATTTAAACTAATTAACTATAAAAACTTAATAATTTGAAATTAAGGGAAATGGAGGGAAAATTAAAGTCAACTTATTTGAATAAGTCAACAAAGTACTTAACATTAATTAAGGGTTTAAAAAGGAAGATCTTAATAAACTTTTACAAACTTAGAAATTGATTACAACTTAATAACTTAAAAGCATAAGTTCATAAGCTAGAAAGCTATAAAATGAAATTGAAAGTTTGATGATCAAAAGAACCATAAACTATGATCCAAAACAGAACACAATATTAAGAAGGAATAACATGAAAATAAAACTAGATTATAGAAAGATATTACCAAATGTATGTGATTACAAAAGCTTGAAGGAGAAAAGCTTGAAAGTTGAATGATTCTTCACAAAGGAAACTTAAAACAAAGCTTGAACATTAAACAACTAAGATCTAAGCTTAACTAATCTATAACTAATTACTAGAATTTATAGGAATTAAAATGAGCAAAATATGAAAAGGGAAAGATTTCTCTGGTTTGGAATAGCTTCCTTGGGGAAGAAAGCCACTGGAGCAAGTTGGTATGTTGAAATGACGTCTGATTACTTATTTCTTCAAAATTATTGCTTTTCAGTCGATCGACTGGCAGTCGATCGATCATGTCGGCAGTCGATCGACTGCATCATCAAAGACGGCCAAAAGCCCTGAATTCAGTCGATCTTGGGGGGCTCCAATCGATCGACGGCAGTCGATCGGCCAAGTAGGCAGTCGATCGACTGCGTCGTCCAAAACGCCAAAACTCCCTGGAATCCAGTTGATTTTGGGGGTTCAGTCGATCGACTATAAAGTCAGTCGATCGACTGAACATCCAGTCGGTCGACTGGATTCCAGCGCCCGGCTCGATTTTTCATTCTTTTCACGTCCGTCGGTTTATCGAGCCTCGTCCGTTGCGCTCGCTTGCTTTGTCCATCCATTCCCGAGTCGAGTATCAACGATCCCAAATGAGCGTGGGCCCCGCTTGGACGTCCTACGGCCAAGAAAACGAAAAAGTGAAAAACTACAAAAATTAATAATAAAACGTACGAAAACTAAGAAAATCTAGAAATACGAAAAACGGCCAACTCGACTCCTAAAGCAACAAAAAGCAAGCAAAAAACACGCAACGTGAAACAAAAACGGTAGCAAAAATATGTACAAAAAGATGCAAATCATCAGACAATGGCACCCAGTTCATGGTTGCCAAGATTAAGGCTTGGTGCACGAAAATGAAAATTAACCAGCACTTTACATCTGTTTATCATAACCAAGACAATGGCCAGGTAGAGGTCACCAATCGCATTTTGGTGCAGGGGATAAAGACGCGGTTGGAAAGAGCTGGAGGACGATGGGTAGAAGAGCTGAGTTCAACTCTATGGGCATATAGAACTAACCCAAAAGAGAGCACCGGGGAGACGCCTTTCAGCTTGGTATATGGCATGGACGCTGTGGTACCCGCGGAGATAAGCATGGAAACCCATCGAATTCAGAATTTTGATGAAGAATAGAACGAGCTGTTAATGCAAGATGCTCTGGATTTGGTTGAGGAAAAAAGAGATCGGGCTACGGCCAGAATGGCGCATATGAAGGGAAGGATAAAGGCCACGTACGACAAATCCGTAATCAAAAGGCAATTTCAGATAGGAGACCTAGTCTTAAGAAGGGCTGATTTAGCAAAAGTGAAGGGAAAACTGGATGCTGCTTGGCAAGGACCGCTCCGAGTTACCCAAATCTTGGCAGGGGGAGGGGGGCTTACAAATTGGAAGAGCTCGACGGAACTGAGATCCCTCGTTTCTGGAACATCTCTAATTTACGGAAATTTTACGCATAATTGTAACATTTGGATATTTATTTCCTCTATTTTAATAAAGCTGTAGGTCTGTTTCCATTTCCAAATTCAAAGTACGCATTTCAAGCCAGGATTGGTTAAGGACGGATGTCCTTGATTTTACCCGACCTGATGTTCAGTTCAAGCCAGGATTGGCTAAGGACGGATGTCCTCGACTTTACCTGACCTGATTGTCAGTTCAAGCCAAGATTGGCTAAGGACGGATGTCCTTGATTTTACCTGACCTGATTATCAGTTCAAGCCAGGATTGGCTAAGGACGGATGTCCTCAATTTTACCTGACCTGATTGTCAGTTTAAAGCCGGGATTGGCTAAGGACGGATGTCCTCAATTTTACCTGACCTGATTGTCAGTTCAAGCCAGGATTGGCTAAGGACGGTTGTCCTCGATCTTACCTGACCTGATTGTCAGTTCAAGCCAGGATTGGCTAAGGATGGATGTCCTCAATTTTACCTGACCTGATGGTCAGTTCAAGCCAGGATTGGCTAAGTACGGATGTCCTCGATTTTAACTGACCTGATTGTCAGTTCAAGCCAGGATTGGCTAAGGACGGATGTCCTCGATTTTACCTGACCTGATGGTCAGTACAAGCCAGGACTGGCTAAGGACAGATGTCCTTGATTTTACCTTACCTGATTGTCAGTTCAAACAAGGATTGGCTAAGGATGGATATCCTTGATCTTACCCGACCTGATCGGCAGTTAACGCCAGAATAGGCTAAGGGTGGACACCTTTGATTTCTTTTGCCTGAACATTTATTAAATATTTTAACTTGCCTGAACAGGTTCCCTAGGATGACCTATATTAGTGCCTGACCCGTTTGTCAGCCTAAGACTTGAGGAAAATAGCTCTGGATGATTGGATCCCAGATCAGATTCAGCTAAATTCAGAGATTTAAGAAGATAATTCTAAAAACACAAATCGCGCGTTGTTTGAGCAAGTAAGATCGATCAAAAGGACAAAATTTTGAAGAAAACTCAAGCATACTATGATATTCTTGTAAAAACGACAAACACATATGGAAATGCAGAACAATATCAGTACGGACGAAAGTGCAGAAATCTAAAACATACTTTCATTACATCGAAAATTCAGGAGATACAAGATCAGATTGCACAAACCTAAGAAGGATGGCAATTTTGATTACAAAATTTCAGAAAAACAAGAAATTCATCTGGAAGGAGACCTCCAATCTGAGGCCAGAGCTTGGCGGACCCGCTAGAGTTCGCGCTCTGTTTTGTGCAGACGGCGGCGGTACTTTTTAGACCGCTCGGCGAGCGCATGAGCTTCGCCGGCGGCGACAGTAAGACGATTCACTGACTCGATGAAGTCAGCCCTCTCTTCATACATCTGGCGATTTATCTGGCGAAGCTCAGACCACTCTTTCTTGTAATGGCGTTTTTTCTGCCTCTTCCTCTCCAGCAGGCGGTAGAGGCAGCCGATTTTCTCCTTGATTAAAGTTAGTTGATCGGAGAGTTTAAATTTTTCAACGATCAAAGCAATATTCTTTCTTTTCACAACGTTGATTTCTTGAAGAAGAGGAGAAGACGCCATTGTAGAAGTTTGAGAAGATATGAGGAGTACAGGCATGTATTTAAAGAAGGAAAAATTACGGGCTGGAGAATAAAAAAGTACTAGGGTTTCCGGGAATCAAGGAAACCATAGAATATTAAAGGTTGCTACAAAAAAAAAATATTTATTATTAAAAATTTATGATAAATTCAGTACAGACGATAAAAAACTTGACGAACAGACCGGCCACACAGGCCACAACCTACAGATCTCTTTAGACGAAACTAAATTAAGAAAGCAAAGCAGACGGGCCTCAGCTCTTCTTCACGCCTGATCTGGAGTTTGGGATGCCTCAGCGAAGTCCTTCGCAAACCGCGTGGACTCTTGCAAGTCACCCAGGTTGGCAAAAGTTAGAGAGTTCACTACAACCATCGCCAACGATTGATCGGGGGGAGGAGAAGAGGTCGAGCCAGAAGAGCAGAAAGTCTGGCGGATATGGTCAGCGAAGGTTAGGTCATCCAGCAAGTGCAGGCGGTCATCCTCGGAAATGTGAGTAAATGAAGTTGGCTCGGACGCGCCTGTGATGGGTGCCTCTCGGTCAAAAGGCAAGGAAGGGTTCTCAGATACCCACTTGGCATGAGCATCTACGCCGAGGAGGGAAAAGACCTCTGCCTCAGGCACCAGGAGGTCGTACAATTCGATTGATCCCAGGAAGGCCCGGCGTGTGGTTGCTCGAGTCAATTGGATCAAGCGCAGGCCTTCCTCGGAGTTCAGGAACCCGAGCCTTCCTCTCGCCTCGCCTTCTGAGAGACCCTTAGCCTCTCCATCAACTTCGCCCTCAGCTCTGGCCGCCTTGGCTTTCTCCTTGAGCTCTTTAACCTCTTGCTCCAAGAGGACTATCAGAGCATGTTTCTTGGCGTCAGACTCCTGCGACGCCGCCAGAGCTACCTTGGTCCCAGCCATCTCTGTCTTGAGTAAATCCAGATCTCCACTGAAGCCATGGTTCTTAGCCAGAAGCTCTTGCTTCTGTTTCTTCAAGGCCTCAATCTCCCTCTTCAGGTCCGCCTGAAGCAGAGAACCGCGAGCTCGGGCTAGAAGATCAGCTCTGAGCACCACTACCTAGAAAGAGAGAAGGAGAAGTATAAACAAAAGTCCAGGAAGGTAAGAATCACAACGAGTGATGGATATTTCACCTGTGCCTCCGCCTTGCAGTACGACTCCAGCAGCTCGGGGTCAGACATCTTCTCTACTGTACGGCGATCAGCCGTAGGGGCCAGCCCCATCATGAACTGTTTGGCCACTTCGCCAGAACAATCTAACACAAACCTGTTGAAGAAGGTCTGGTTTGGATAGGGGGGACTTGGGGATTCACCTTGGGGACACCCTCGGGTCCCTCCCTTCTCCTTTTCCTCCGTTGCAGCTGCTGACCCTCCTCAGGATCTGATGGGGATAGGGCTGCCTGAGAGGGAGCTGCCTGCTCGGGAGCGGCTCTTTTTGCTTGCTCTGCATTCTTTCTCACTGCCCCTGGAGGAACGACGCTAGAGGGAGCTACTTGATTCTGCTCCTGGGGCTGACTGCGGGGAGCAATTACCAAGACAACCTCTTCCGAGGTGGGAGAAGCTCTGTAGGATTCTCCCAGAGGGCTCTTCTGACCCCCTCCCACTACTTTCTTCGCTTTAGAAGCCAGGCGCGCTTGTAGCATGGTTACTGAAATGAAGAATGAAATATTAAAAAATAAAAATGAAAATAATACTGGGAAAAGAGAAAAACAGATCACCTCAAGAATATACCGATCTGGGGTGGCAGGGGCCCATTCCCTTGCTGGGTGTTGAAGAAGTTCAGGAGTATTGGTTTGAGGAGTTTGGATAGGTTGAAGGGATTCTGATTAAGGACGGCTATTTTCTCGTCTAAGTGAGGTGATCGGTCGCCTCGGGCTAAGCGCACCTGAGGGTGCAAGAGGCTAATAGGCTCGATGGGAAAGCCCCAGTCCCCTGAGCTCTAGACGAAGAAGAACTTCTTCTTCCAGGCCTTGTGGGACATGGGAATACTTGTCAAAAAATGGACGTCGGGTCGCCCAGAGAGGTAGAAGAAACTTGAGGAGCTCTTTGCCTGGAACAAAGAGAAGAAAAGCTGGGCCGTAGGGACAATCACTGAATACTGGGCCGCCAAGTGAAATTCGGCCATGACGCGAAAAGCGTTGGGCAAGAATTGTTGTACCGGAATATGGTACAACTGGGAAATGGTTAGTATGAAGGGGTGAATGGGCAGGCTTAGTCCGGCGTGGAATTGATCCACGTAGAAGGTGAGGTGAACGGTGGGAGGTGACGAGGCCCTCTCGTCAGGCGCCGGACTGGTAAAAGAAAACTCGTCGGAGATTGGGAATTTGGCCCGAATATCCCTAAGGGTTCGACTACTAACTATAGAAGTTATATTATCAGAGGGGGGAAGGGAGAGAACCGCCGGAGGTCTCCTTATCGGATTCGCCGGTGGTGAATCGGAGAAGGATATATTTATGGAAGAAGTGGAGTTCACCGGGGCTTCCGATAAAGCCTTCCCAAAGGAACCAGAGTAGGAAGAAGAGGCTGACATAATTAGAAGATTGTATAAAGAGTAGAAGGGGTACCTGGTTAATGAATACTCGGAGAAACTGGATGAAGATAAACGAAACTGTGAAGGTCGCCGGGATACTGGAGAGGAAAAGGGGAGGATTTGGGAAGTTATGAGAAACAGAGTTTGAAAAGTAAGAGTAAAAAGGGATTTTCGAGGGACAAAAAGGAAGTGGATAAATTTGAAAAACGGAAATCGAGGAGAGAGGGATTTGATGGGATCCCCGCATTTAATGCGAACAGTACTCTAGGTGCTGCGCTGGAGTACCAAGTGTTCTAGGCCAAATCACACGCCACCAACTTGTCAGTCATAGAGAAGACGTGTGGAAATAAGGACCGTTTGGGAAGATGAGTCGACACCAATAATGCTAATAATTAGGTCTGTGTGACAGGAGGATATCTCGGGATTCGTATCAGTACGGGAAGCCCTAAAGGAAGTGGGACCGACCTGTACTAAGATGGAAATAAATACTTTTACAGATCTACCCCACTAATTGGGGGGGAGGAGTTGATAGGGCAGGAGTGTGCCTGACCTGGTGTGGGTAGACCTGTTTTGGGCAGGACTAGGGTGACCAATGGTTCTGGCTAGACCTTGACCAGATTTTTCTCTTCAGAAGGGTCTGGTTTGATATCCTCCTTGAGGGAAGTTGCGTTGGACTCGTTCCCAGGTAAAGCCTTGGAGAATTATTAAAAGAGTAGTTCAGGATAGGTTGGAGCTCTAAATCTAATCCAGGCTAAGTAGAAGGAGACAAGGTCAAGCCTGATCCTAGCGAAAGACCTGAATGAGCCCTCTTAGAGATAGAGCTGTTCAGCTTGGGCATCAGGATCATTGATAAGAAAAGAGAACGGGATCGTGACAGATCTGGTTCCTTGAACCCCATTAGAGGAGACAAGTGGGACCACTTGTCAGAATTGGTTGCTTAAACGGCCCTTGATTCGCGGCCTTGGTTCTCCGAGATCCCGGCTGGGGTCCCCACTAAGAGAAACTATAAATATCTCAGCCTCCAGGCTGAGAGAGGTAGGTCATTCTTGAAGCATTCCTTCTTCTTTTCCTGAAAAACACCTCAAATGCTTACTGACTTAAGCATCGGAGAGATTTCCACCGGAAAACCACCGGTGGTCCTTTCTAACTTGTGTTTGTGGTGCAGGTCGGGAAGGTATTCAGGTGTCGTCAGGCATATTTTTTGGCTGAAACATAAATTAAATCCCAGAACGAAGAAAACAAATCAAAACGTGTTTTGATACAAAAGTTTCAAAATTGATTAATTTATTCTCGGAACAACTAATTTGTATTATAACAAATATGAATTTCAAATAGAAGTAAATACCTTATATGTTTGGATTTTCGCCAGAACTTCTTCTTTTTTTCACGATTCATCTTCGCCGCTGCGATCTCAGTCAGGTTTTGGATTCGAAATCCCATATGCTTTCGAGGTTCATGTCTTCGAATTGCTTGCGATTCCTGGATTTGAACTGCTAGAAATTTTAGAGTTTTTGTGGATTTTGAATTGCTTGCCATTTCTGTATTCGAATTGCTGGAATTGCTTTGATTGCAGCTTGGATTCCTACGAGATTGTGCTTGGATTTAGTCTTCGAATTGAGAAAATTATATCACGGAGGATTTTAGCTTCGATTTGGTATGATTTTAGTCCGCATAATTTTTATTCTTTGATTTTAGTTTGATTTTTTGTATTTACGACGGGAGTAAATCGAGGGATTTGAGTAGTAATTTTGGAAAAAAAGAGTAATTATGTATAATTAGAATTGTTAGGTATTTTAGTAATATTTTGTACAAACCTCGGGTAGAATTGTCCTTTTCCCTTTTCTTTTATGATTTTAGAATTCTTGAATTTCATTTGAAAGTAAAAAATAAATAATAGAATTCTTGTGTGTTTGGAGTATTTTTGAGATAAATTGAACAATAAAATACCAAATCTTATGTGATTTAGTTATAATATTTTAGGATTTTGAAAATATTGTACTTTGAGAAAAACATCTCAAGCTAGGTTTGGAAAAACAAAAAGAAACTTTATTTAAATATATATATATATATATATATATATATATATATATATATATATATATATATATATATATATATATATATAGATTTAGTAAATAGTATTGGTTTATAAACTCTTGATACTTTTAATTAAAAAAATAATATTTTATTTTATATTTCAAAAATTCTTATATTAAAATATATCACATGACGTCGTCACTCAAGATTTTTTGTTATTAATAATTGGTGGAACAAGCATTTATGAAAGTTAATTGACAAATTCAAAGTCCAACCTCAAATGCGTGTATTTCATTTTGACTGATACTACACTTAACAGAAATTTGTGTATGATAATCCCTCGTCTATTGTTTCGTAAAGTCGGTTAAAAAAAATAAAAAATCGTACACGCTTACACCGAAAATCATCTGTTTATTGGACGTTGATGTAATTAAAAAAATTGGTTCAAAAAAAAATTAAATAAAAAGGATGTTGATGTAATTAAAAAAATTGGTTCAAAAAAAAAAAAAAAAAAGATCGTTTAGTTTTGAACTGCATTCTCCAACATGAACGACCTACAAAACAAAATTTAAGTCGAATAGTTCTAGGGTAGATCCCCAATACTTAAGTCAGTATTCATATAAAGTGATAAAAATAAAAGATCATTAGAATAATCTTGATTCTTCTCCATAAGAATCGTGTGCCGTGATTCCATGATCATTAAAGTTATGAAATAAGGGTTTGAATCCCCTATTTATAAAATTATTTAAACTTGTCCACAAACTAATATAATTCCTTCCTAAGATGGGATTAAACCTTCTAATTGTATTTAATAGCAGTTTAACATCGGTTATAAAAATAACTGATGTTAAAAAGAAAATTACACATTGGTTTTCAAAGAACTGGTGTCATTTAAAATATTTCATATCGCTTATTTAGAAAAAAATGTGATAACTTTTATTAAAAAGTTTATTAAAGTATAAAAATAAAATAAAATAATTATCACCTCAAATATTTAAACCAAAACCCGCTCACCTCAAAACAAAAAACTCGTTTCTTTGCTGTCATCTAGTATTTTTGCATCACCGCCTTTGCATTCACCACTGCTAAGAATTCTTCCCACCACCATTACGTCCAACATCAACTATATACCTCTGCTTTCGATTCTCATTCATCACCACCAGCCAACTTTTAATTAAAACCCTAGCTCGCTATCACCCCATTGAAACCCCCAAATTATTGAAACCCGCCTCTTTAGAAGGTGAGAAGTCCGAAATTATGGCAAAAGTCTTGGTTTCTTCATATCCTACTAGCTCTCTCTATCAGATAATAACTACCCCAAGGGCGTCATCACCAAGGTCATCTACGACCCTGGCCGTGGTGCGCCTTTTGCTTGCATCATTTCTCGCCACCTGTACCGTTTCAGCACCAGAGGAGCTATTCGTCGTTGCTGAGGGTATATACCGACAAGTTCGTCTACTGTGGAAAGAAGGTGAATCTCGTTGTCATCAATGTCTTGCCGCTCAGGTCTATCCTCGAGGGTGCCGTCATCTGCAACGTCGAGCATCACGCCAATGAGTGCGGTTTTATCGTTAGGGCTCTGGGGATTATTCTTAATCTTCCACAACCCAGATAATGACACTTTTAGGTAATAATTTTGTTAGTTACTTTGGTTGATTGATTTGAATTTGCTATTGAAATATTTCTTGAGTTTATTTTTTGTTTGTGCTTATTTTTGTCTATTTTATTCTCATTTTTGTTAGGTATTATTGTGATGTTGTTATGTTATTGAATTGTATCCTTGCTTAGTATAACTTTGTGGTTGTTTTCTCGGTAAGCGCTAAATTCTATAAAAAATAAAATATAAAATCAATGTTTAGCTTCTGTGAGGGTGTTTCTTTGTGTTACATTTAAAATTTTACTTCCATTAACATGTTCTGCAATACCTGATTTGATATGAGTTATCATGTTGTTCTTAGATTGTTTACATTCATTGAAAATATAATAAAAGACACACACACACACACACACAAATATATATATATATATAAGATTATGTTTCAATGAGAACCATGTTCGTATATGTGAACTTAGGGTCAATTATGGGCCTGAGGTCTAATTAAATAGATGGATCACATCTTTTGTGTATTTCCTTATTTACTTAAAAGCATTATGATTGTATAATAAAAGCACTATTGGTGTATATAACTGAAAATATTATTAAAGCACTGTGATTGTATAATAAAAGTACTGCTGGTATATAATAAAAGCATTAGTTCGCAGGTTCACATATAATGACATGGTTCTATTTGAAAATAGAACCATGTCATTATATGCGAACCTGTGAACTAGTGCTTTTACTATATACCAGCAGTACTTTTATTATACAATCACAGTGCTTTATTATTATTTTTAGTTATATACACCAGTAATGCTTTTATTAGACAATCATATTACTTTTAATCAAATAAGGAAATACACAAAAAATCTGATCCATCAATTTAATTAGATCTAAGGCCTACAATTGACCCTAGGTTAACATATAATGACATGGTTCTCATTTGAACCTAATCCTATATATATATATATATATAAGATTAGGTTCAAATGAGAACCATGTTCCTATATGTGAACCCATGGTCAATTATGGGCCTTAGATCTAATTAAATGGATGGATCAGATTTTTTGTGTATTTCCTTATTTATTTAAAAGATTATGATTGTATAATAAAAGCACTACTGGTGTATATAACTAAAAATAATAATAAAGCACTGTGATTGTATAATAAAAGCACTAGTTTGCAGGTTCGCATATAATGACATGGTTCTATTTGAACCCACCCCTATATATATATATATATATATATATATATATATATATAGCTTCTATTTTATATGCATGGGTTAAAGTAGCAGAAATTCATGTTACAAATTGTTACTTATACACAAGTTTCAGAAATAATAACTTGGCAATAGGAAACAGATATTCGATATAGTCAATCCAAAATATATCTTTAAATTTCTTCTATAAATAAATAAATAAAGATATATTTTTGCAGCGACACATTGCGTTCTATCCTTTGGAAGTTTCTTTCACACACACAAACACACGCGCGGCGCGCATACACTCACACACACACTCACACACACACACACACACACACATATATATATATATATATATATATATATATATATATGTGTGTGTGTGTGTGTGTGTGTGTGTTGTGTGTGTGTTTCGCCCTAAAAATTATGCCAAATGCGCTTGCTCCTTTCCCTTATAATATCCCGACCTGCTCCAACAAAGACACGTTAGAAAGGACCATCGGGGATTTTTCGGTGGAAACCTATACGATGCTTAAGTCAGTTAAGCGTTTTAGATCGGAATAAGTAAAATAAGGAGAAGAATGCTTAGAATGTGATACCTCTCTCAGCCTTGGGGCTGAGATATTTATAGTTTTCGCCAAGTGGGGCCTTTGCGGGTATCTCGGAAACAGAAACCCGCGAATCTCGGGCCGTTACTCAAGACGACCTGACCTGGAAGCTTCCTTCACGGGAATAGATCAGTTTTGTAGCTAAGTTCTCCCAATTCTTGACCTGATCTCTTGAAACCTTATTCAAGGCTTCAAATGAGGCCAGGACAGTCTTTATAAGGTTATAGGCTCGTCTTCTACTTCAATTTTACTCTTTCTAAGGTCATCAGTTCATCTTGTCCCAACCAGGTCTGTCCAAGCTGTTTAACAAACCTGTCATTAGATCATGTCGCACCAATCAGTCCCCCCCCCCCCCCCCCCTGAATGGTTGGGTATGAGCTGTACCACTTTGTATTCTAATCATGGCGATTGAGATCCACAACACGTCTCTTCAGATATTCCGCTCTGACATGCATTAATTGCACAGATCCCGCAAAATCCTCTTCCAGTATAAGTCACGCTTTCGGGTACCTTGCCCTGACATGTCTTAAATGCACATATCCCGCTGAATCTCCCTTTTTCCTAAAAATTTGTTTTCAAAGTATATCATTTCCCCCTCTTCACAATTTATTCAATTTTATCTCTACACTCACTTGTTTTCTCCAGAATTTCTTGCTCTCTTTCGTTTGTTCCGATCAAGGCTTTCTTCCCCTTAGATACATGTACTTTCTCATTCTCCTTTAAATTTTAATTATTTCTACCTCTATCTCTTTTCCCTCTCATCTTCTGGGAATTCGTCATCGTCATCTTCCCTCAATTTATCTTCTTCGGCGACGCCCCCAGTGGCCGCCCCCAGCGGGCAACACCATGTTCTTCCTGGCGATGACCGGGACAACATAACTTCCATTGTCAATAATCAAACCCTATAGGAGATATGCTCCAAGTTTCCCATCTCCGAAAATTTCTCTTGCACCAACCCGTCTTCCGGTGAGAGAGCATCTAGACCTCCTCCCGTTCATCCCTTCATTCTAGCAGAGTCGCGGATTTACCAGATTCCGGTACATCAATTCATGCTTAACGCTTTTAGGGTTATGGTAGGGTTCCACCTAACAACCCAATTCTCTGTGCTTATCCCCACGACCCAAATGTTTTATTCCTTATTTCAAGCCAAGAGCTCTTCCTCTGCCTTTTTCTATTTATCTGCCCGAGCCGATGTTCGTTTTTTGATCGGGATCCCTTCCTCCAACAAGGCCTGGAGGAAGATTTTTTTTTTCGTTCAGTGTTCGGGGGAGTGGGGCTTCTCCCTTATTCACATCAACACTCTTTCATCCAAGGCTCACTTTCTCAAAGGAGACCGACCTCCTTACCTAGAGAAGAACATAGATACCCAAAACCAGAACATCTTTAACCTATCCAAGCTTCTTCAATACTCGCTGGGAGAATGGTCCCCTCCCTCGCGAGATTGGTATATCCCCAGAGCCAACCAGCTTTTCCTCTTTTAACATATATTCTCTGTACTTAAGTCTTTTTTATATTTTTTATATTTTTTTTATTTTTCTTGTTTACTTATCCTTTTCACTAATGTCTTTTTCAGTCGAGATGATGAAAGAGAGGATGGCCGCGATCCGCAAGAGGGCCACTGCTGGCGTCCAAAAGAGCCCTCTTGGCGAGCCTGCCAGGGCTGCCTTGTCCACCGGTCCTGAAGTGACGGAGACCCCCACGGTGGCGATGGTCCCTGAAAGGTTGGAGGGGTCTGTTCGGCCGAAGGGGGCAAGTCAACCCGAGCAGGTGGCTGGCCCTGCTGTCGATCTGACCACTCAATCCACCTCAGAGGATGATCACATGTTGGGATCACGCAAGCGTGATCGTTCGGGCAAAGGGGTAGCTTCACCTAGGCCCCCAATAAGCATCCCTAACCAGAGCTTCTTCAATGACTCTTTTGTCTTGAACTGCCCAGGAGATGTGGTAGTTCAATTTTTCATGGGGCAATCCCCTCGTGTCGACCACCGAGCTCTTGACAAATGGGCTGATCATGAGCTGATCGAGTCCTTCTGCCAAGATGAGGCTCGGGTAAGGATCTCGCCATTCTGACCACTACCATCCTTATCTCATTTCGTTTTTCATCTTTCATCCCTTCTCTCTCTCTTTTATTAGGCCGCTGTCAAGAGAGCTGCCCTTGGGGCGCGAGCCCGGGGCTCTATGATGAACGCCAACTTGTTCAAGGAGCATGCGGCCTTACAAGCACGAGAGAAGAGGCTGGTTGCCCGGCTAAAGGAGAGGAGCGCCGAGTTGAAAGATTCCTAAACAAAACTGAAGGCTGCCGAGGATGAGTTGAAGGCCGCCCAAATCGAGCTTAGAGAGGATCGGGAATCAGAAGGGAAGTGCCAAGCTCTGGCCATGATCAGGCTGAAGAGGCTAAGGAGAAACTCCAATTAGTGCGAGCTAAAGAAGTAGATGAAGGCTAGGTTAGGGGCCGAGCCGAAGGACGCACTAAGGGGCGAGTTGAATTTCTCAACTCGGAGGAAGGGAAGAGGCTCATTCAGATGACCAGGGAGACGACTCGGTGGGCCTTTTTTGGTTCTATCAAGCTATATGACATCTTGGTGCCCGAGACTGAGGTTTACTACTACCTTGGCCTAGATGTCCAAGCCAAGTGGTCTGCCGAGAACCCTTCGGTTCCCTTTGACCGCTCTGTTCCTCTGAAAACTCCTCCCAAACCCACCATCTTCTCATACACTAAGGAGGACAATCGGCTCCATCAGCTCGGGGCCCCTGAGTTTGCCGAGCACATTCGCCAGGCCTTCTGCACCTCCCCCCCCTGAACAGTCACTGACCTTGGCCTTACCAGCGAATGAAAATTCTCCTACGTTTGCCAATTTGGGTGAGCTCCAGGGCAGCACCCAGTTTGAGAAAGATTTTGGAGAAGTCTCCATGGCGGCAGAGCCAGTTAATGGAGAGCTGAATACTGCAGGCTACGGAGTTTAGGGCATCATTCTGTTTAGGATTGTAATCTACTTTGTTTAATTCATGGGCCTGTATTATTGAACAATGTTTTGTTTTGTTTCTATTTTGTCTTGTTTATACTTGGGGTTTCCGAGAATTCAGGAAACCCTAGTACCTCCAGTACTTTCTTCTTATCTATAAAATCTTCTTCTTTTCCTGCTTATTTTTCATCATGGCTTCATATGCTCTCTTCGAAAAAATCAATAATTTGAAAAAGAAAAACATTGCTTTCTTCAATGAAAACTTTCACCTTTTCAAAGAGAATGCCCAACTACGTGAAAAACTTTCTCAACTGCGCAAACTTTTGGAGAGAAAAAGGCAGAAGTAGCGCCATTACAAGTGTGAGTGGGCGGAGCTCCGCCAGCTCAATTGTCAACTCCAGGAGGAAAAAGTTGATCTGCTTGAGTCAGTATGTCGTCTGGCCACCACCACCAGCGAGGCTCACTCTTCCACTGAACGAGCAGACAGGTATCGTCAACTCCTTCACGAAACTGAGCGTGACCTGTGGCGCATTTTCCGGGTTTTGGCTTCTGATAAGAGGGCTTCTTCATCTCATCCATGATGTTTTGTATGACTTGGCCTGGTGTATTTATGCATTTTCTGCAAGCATTTTCTTGTCCTATGTAGTTGTAATCAAATATGCTGAGTTAATAAAATTCTGCTATGTTTTAGAATAATTGTTCTTGATTGCTCTTGTAATACGCATTTCTCTGGCCAAACCAGGCTCTAATACTCTTCTCTTGATACTTTGTTTTGATGTTCTCAGGGTGTTCCTTTAACTGGATAACTACATAGGCTCACGTCCTTTATTGACGATCAGGCCAGTTCTGGGGCTCACGCCCTATATTGATAATCAAGTCGGGTCAGGGGTGTTCATCCCTTATCCAACTGGGGTTAGCGATTTTCCTGACAACCAAATCAGGTCTTTCAGGGCAGTCGCCTTGGGCCAACTAGGTTTTTTAAATTTTTTTTACTGACATTCAGGTCGGGGTTTCGGGGCATCCACCCTTAGCCAATCAGGGCTATAAATTTTGTTGACAGTCAGGCTAGGTTTTTGGGGCATCCGGCCTTAGCCAATCTGGGCTAAAATCTTTACTGATAATTAGGTCAAGCCTTTGGGGCATCCGCGCTTAGCCAATCAGGGCTAGAAATTTTACTGACAATCAGATCAGGTTTTCAGGGGCATCCGCCCTTAGCTAATTAAAGCTAAAAATTTATTGACAATTAGGTCAGGTCTTTGGGGCATCCGCCCTTAGCCAATTAGGGCTAGAAATTTTACTAACAATCAAGTCAGATCTTTGGGGCATCCGACCTTAGCCAACCAGGGCTAGAAATTTTAGTGACAATCAAGTCAGGTTTTCGGGGCATCCGCCCTTAGCCAATCAGGGCTAAAATTTTTACTGACAATCAGGTCAGTTTGCAATAAAACAAGGATAAATTCAAACCAATATTTTATATAAATAAGTTTCCTGTATTAATCTTACATATAATACTTTTGTAGGTTCGTTACATTCCATGCTCGGGGTACTATGACTCCATCCGTCTGTTCCAATTCATAAGCCCTTCCTGCAAGAACTTTTGTAACCTTATACGTTCCTTGCCAAGTGGCATCTAGCTTTCCCTTGGTCCTACCCAAGTCAGATCTGTGCAAGACCAGGTCTCCTATCTTGAAATGCCTCTTCACTACTGATTTATTATAGGTCGCCCTAATTCGTCCCCTCATGTGCTCCATCCTTACCGCAACTCTCTCTCTTTTTTTCCTCAATCAATCCAGCGCGTCCTGCATCAGCAGCTCATTCTTGTTTACATCAAAGCTCTGTATTTGGTGGGTCTCCATGCTTATTTCTGCAGGAATTACGGCATCCATGCCATATAAAAGGCTAAATGGGGTTTCTCCAGTGCTTTCCTTGGGGTTGGTTTTATAAGCCCACAGAATTGAACTGATCTCCTCTACCCATTTACCTCCTGACTTTTCTAAATGTGCCTTAATCCCCTGAACTAGGATTCATTTGGTCACCTCAACTTGGCCATTTACTTGAGGGTGGTAGACAGATGTGAAATGTTGTTCTATCTTCATCTTAGTGCACTGTTTTGCATGTAATTGTTGTATTTTTCTAGTGTTCTTAATTAGCGTTTTATATTATTCTTAGCGGTTCTTGAATCGTTTAGCATTGTTTTCTAGGTTATTTTTCTTATTTTAAGGTTTTTGTGTTCTTATTTTGATTTTATGTTTAATTCGGTTAAATGGTTTTAATTGATTTAAGGTTGGTGAAATTCTTGGGTTTTTATATTGAAAATTCTCATTTAATAGGTGGTTTAATGATTTGAATTAAAGCTAAGGCTTGGAGTCCAAAAATTAAGCCATCTCCTTGCCAAGGGCTTGTCAAAGTTGTGCCAAGAAGGAGATCCAAAGGGAAAGCATTCTGGAATGGTGGCCATCTCCCAGCTATCTCCGCACCACCCAACCTACTCCAGCCACCTCTAGCGCCATCTCCAAGCCATGAGAGATAGCCCAAGCCAGGCGCTGCCATTCCAACGCCATCTCCATGCTATGTGAGATGGCCATCCCTCCTTTGTCCATCCCTCGGCATTCCCAGCGCCATCCAACTACCATCCAAGCCCCCTTGCACCCCAAGGACGCCCTTCCTTACCATCTTCATGCCAAGACAAATCCAAGACGCCCTCCTTGCCATCCACACGCCCAAGACCTTGCTAAGACACGCCCAAGCCCTTGCCAAATGCCCAAGACTCACCCAAGACCAACCAACCAAGCCACATTGAGCCATCTTGGTCAACATGGGTCAAGATTGAGTCAAACCCGGGATTTTAAAGGCTTTAAGGACAAATTGGCCCATTTGAACCCAATTACACCTTGTATAAATAGGAGGCTTCTTTCATTTTTGTATAACAACAACTCCCCTTCCAACCCTAACTTGGGTTTGGGATTAAAATTACTCTCAAGCAATGTTTTAAAAACCGGACCGGTGAACGAACCGGTCTCCTCACCGGTTCACGAATCAACCGGTCAGACCGGTTCAGCTGCCGGTCCAACCGTATTAATAAAAACATAATATTCTTAATTATATAGTATGAAATATTATGTAATGTATTAATATAAATATTAATTTGATTCTTATTTGGAAAAAGTAATTAATTTATTATATAAACATGCTTAATTTATTTATACTCTATTAAACATATTAATGTAATTCTTTGTTATGTGATATCTAAGTCATAGATCACTATCTTAATTATTTGTCGAGATTATTAAGAGAGATAAAAATAAAAAAATAAAATTGACCGAACATAATTTATTTATTTTCATATCGCTTGATTAGGTTCCATGGATCATTAATATAATTATGCCAATTTAGTTGAATCATACACAATATTTTGCACATAAAAAACGTTTTGAACCGGTTTTTTTGCCGATTTTCAGCTGTTTAACCGGTTTTCACCGATTTAACCGCTAAAATGGTTTTATAGGTGTGATCGGACCGGGTCAATGGCCGGTTGAACCGGCCGGTCTGATCCGGTTTTTAAAACAGTGCTCTCAAGCTCTTGGATGATTTTCTCTTCCTTAGAATTTAGACTCAATTTCAAGCTTTGATGTACTTTCCTTTCTAGATTAGATTTAATTTCAAGCACTTCCTTGGGTTTGTAAGCCTAAGAAGAATCCAAATACTCCTTTGGATTGTTACTTTTGATGCAATTACATTCAAGCTTTGCTTCATTTCTTAATTCAAGTAAGTTTCCTTTTAATTTCATGTTTTGTGATTTAATTCCATGCTTGTTCTTCATATAATGCCTTTTATCTTAGCACCTTGAATTCATGTTAGATCTTAAGAATTGGCTATAGATACTAGATGAGTGACACATCTAGATCATAGATCGAGTCTTAGATCGTCTTGATTTTGAGTTTTTCCTATGCTTTATTTGCAATTAAATTTTCATGCATAGTTTTAGCTTAAATCCTAGATCTATTGCTTGATGCTTGTTATTTCACATAAATTTTTAAACTTTGACGTTAAATTTCATTGCTCTTGCTAGATGTGCTTTCAATTTTTGAAAATTTGCATAATTCAAGTTTTTATGTCCATGCAAGCTTAGTTGTACCTTGTGCATGCATGCTTGTACTTGGTGAAACATACTTGTTTTTGATTGTTTTCATTACTTGCTTGCATTTTCTATTAAGGCACACGATCGAGGCATCCGACCAACATGATATTTCAATTTCTAGTGTAGTTTAGTTAGTTATTTTCAATTTTCCCTTTATTTTGAAAGCTTGAAACACATTGAATCTCACAATTGAATCGAATTCCGATAATCCGAGCCAATAGAACCTTTTATTTCAAAAACCATGAAAAACAATAACTTCAAAATGGCGCCGTTGCGACTTGGCTTGGTTAAGTCTTTCAATTTGGTTGTAGTTTCATTGTGTTTTTAGATTGATTTGTTATTTGACATTTTTGTTAAGTATGTTAGGTACTTCTAGCTTTAGTGGGTTTATTCCCGACATGGGAGGGCATGGTGAAAACCATGTCGGGAATGGAATGATGTATAATGTCCTTGACAACATGGAAGGGCATGGTCTAAACCACGTTGCCAATGGCGGTTCCGACTATGGGCAACCCGGCATGGGAGGGCATGGTGCAAACCATGTCGGGTTTAGCGACTCCTCGGGTTTGGTTGATCCATACTGACGATTTGGTGCTCCGACTCACTTCCCAAACATGCATATTCCAACATCTGAGCCATATGGTGGGTATAATGCTTCCAATCATTGCACGAGCTTGTCTATGTATGGCTTTGCGAGTTCGAATGAGTATGAGGGCGACCAAATTCCGAATCCCGACCTATATGATGGTTCTCTTCCTTCCAATTTTGATTATGCTCCATTTGGTGCCACCAATGGAGCTCTTGATCCCGATCCGTGTGCGTAATTCGTAGGTTTGAGCTCCAATGACCAAAACGCCCCTCCCGCATTCCATATCCCAACGAATGCTCCACCGCCGGCCTCCGATGCAAATCTAATGTTGATCATGCAACAATTGCAAGCTATTTTGACGTCATTTTATGCGCGGTTTACCGCTCTTGAGGCTTCGACGAACGGGTTAAGCACTATAATTGAGCAATTAGAAAGTGATGTGAATATGTTGAAGCAAGCGAATGAGGAAGACGAATTGCCAAGCCAACCTTCGCATCCTCTTGCGGTCACGATCATTGGAAGTGAAGTTTCTATTACGAGTATTCTTCCTCTTCCTGATTCTACCCTCCCAAGTTTTTCAAAGACTATTCCCGATGCCCATATACCCTATCCATCAAGCTTATCCTTCGAGGTTTGCTTACGCATGGACGTGGCCCAAGAGTTGGTCGAATGGTTTTCTACGGAGGAGAGGAGCAATGAGGAGGTTGGCCCGGACGTCGATATTGAGGATTGTTGTGAGGATGATGAGCCCCTTGTTTGTAATAAAGAATCCGTTGTGCTCCAACGTCCCTAAGACTTGTGTGAAAAAGACTCTTTATGGGTCGTTGTGGGCAACGACGACTTTTTAAAGGGGGAGGTGGAGGTGGAGGTTAGTAATGCTAAGATTGAAGAGTGCCTTGAGGGGATGGGTGATTTGTTCGAGTTAGTCTCCAACGAGGTTGAGAGGAGGCACAAAACTGAGCTTAAGCCTCCTTCATATCCCCTCAAGCGTGTTTATTTGGAGAAAGAGGAGAGTAAGCGAATCATAATCTTTGCCAATCCGGAGCGAGAAGAAGAGCAGGGGTCGATTGAAGAACTTAAATTCGTAAGGGTGAAATTGGTTGGAGACCCGGAGTGATAGAGGGAGCTAGCCCTTGGACTTACTTGCATAAAATCGTCTTGGAGGATGATGCCAAACCACCTCAAGAATCTCAAAGGCATTTGAATCCAAATTCTAATGAAATAGTGGAAGACGAGAAGATGATCGAGGACGAAAAGGGAAAGTTATTGGCCACGAGGGCTAAAGCGGGACGGAGGATGTTGATCAAGTTTAAGAAGTTAAATGCGGCTACCATGAACGATCGTTTCCCTCCCCCGTTGCTTGGCCACATGTTGGAAAAGATATCCAACCATTACTACTTTTGTTTTTGGGATGAGTCGTCGGGTCACTTCAAAACAACAATTCCACCCAAAAACCTAGCCGAGACGAGTTTCATTTGCCCATTTGGAACGGTTGGTTTTTGGCGGATCCTATTTTAGCTATGCAATGCGCCAAGGACGTTCCAAAGAGTGGATCCTCCCGACAAGGAGGAGATTATGTTGGTGGATCCTCCCATGATCTTTCCACCTTGACCAAAAGAGAGTACGTCGAGCTAATGACGTAAAATAAGCGCTTCTTAGGAGGCAACCCAAGTTCTTCTCGTTTATTTCTCTTATCTTCTTTCTTCTTAAAATGAAAATCCAAAAATATTTGAAAATTTTAAAACAAAAAAAAAAATATTTTCGAGTTGTCTTTTAGTTCTTTTTGGTCTTTAGTTTCGTTTTGTTTGGGTTTTATGTACATATTTTCTTGTGTTTGTGATTTTTTTTTACTTTTCCCTTTCTAGGGTGTTGTTTTTCGATTTCAACCTAGGGTGAGTGGATATGAGAGTAGCGTTCATGGAGCCGGGAGATACTAGCCGTGCTTAATTTTTACTTGGATTGCTTGGACACCTATGTGGACCCCACCGAGCTCGACTTATACTCACTCAGTTAAGGAAGTTTCTATTCACCCTCCTTTTACTTAGTTTTCATTAAAATGTGGATATTGCATGGTTTAAGTGTGGGGTGGGTAGGTGGTTAGGGTCCGGGTTTTTATCAAGCATGTTTTGTTGTTCTTAACTCGAGCCTTGGCAAAGTGACGTATTCTTGGCGAAGTGACGCTTACTATTTGCGCATTTATATGGTTGAGTCGATTTTTGTGTCTTTTGTGTCTTCATTACATTGTTGAACAATCACCACTTACTTGTAAGTTTGAATAGTTTACTTGTCGGGTCTTTGCATGTATATATCCTCTTGTGTAAGGAGTTGAATTTTTGTGCATCGTCCAAAACCCACCTATATATATATATATATATATATATATATATATATATATATATATATATATATATATATATATCGCTTACTATTTGTGCATTTATATGGTTGAGTCGATTTTTGTGTCTTTTGTGTCTTTATTACATTGTTGAACAATCACCACTTACTTGTAAGTTTGAATAGTTTACTTGTCGGGTCTTTGCATGTATATATCCTCTTGTGTAAGGAGTTGAATTTTTGTGCTTCGTCCAAAACCCACCTATATATATATATATATATATATATATATATATATATATATATATATATATATAGTGAAAAGATTGCAAAGCTCTAAAATCTCTTTTGATTTCGCTCCCAAATTTGGTGCAAACTAGTGAGTAGCCTTGTGTGATTTATCGACTTACTTGCATTTTTATGGAAATTACATTGAGGAGGTTTGAATTTGCTCGTACATGATTGAATTTTAAAATGACCTCGAGGCACATATATCACCCTTGTTCCGGCTATATCCATATATATAAGCTACTTAAAACTCCCAAATTAGCCCCCTTGAGCCTATGTCCCGTTTCTTGTTAACCGAACTTGATTTTAGCTCTTATATCTTCATAAATTGTGAGGTGAGAGTGTATGATTAGTTGACGAGATATATGAGGGAAATCGATTATGGGTTTCGGGTTTTGAGTTGCTTATACAAAAAAAAAAAGAAGAAGAAGAATACTCCAACACAAATCACGAAAAGTGATAAAGAGTGCGTTCAAGTGAAAAGCCTATTTTAAAAAGGCTAAGTTTAGTGAAGATAATCGAATTCAAAAATCTTTTAAGTGTTGTGAAATAAAGTCGGAAAAGTGTGTAAATATACGAAAGGGTTTCGAATGAGATTTTGGTGAATAGGGAAAGGTGAAGCGATTATAAGCTTCGGGTTTTAGAGATTAGAATTGTGTGTGTTATTGATCACGTTTGATCATGTGTTAGACACTATATCCAAATATTACATACCTTACCAAAGAGCCAACATTACAACCCAAAAAGAAGACCTCTTTCGATTCTTCTTTGGTCATGAACTATGAGCAATTTTGAACGTTCGATTTGTGAAATCTTGACTAGGTGCATGCATTGTCCGATTTGAGAGTATACACGTCCCATATAAATAAACACTTGAGCGAGTTGAGCAAACACCCTTGAAGTTTCCTTTGAGAGGAAGCCATCGATTTGTCTTGCATTTGAGAAAGAGTAATTCAAGCAATGCTTGACGATAGCGAGTCTATGTTGATAATCCCATCATATTAATAAGGATAAGCACAAGGATTTTTCGTTTTACACAATGTTCATTGCATGTACACTCTCGATTCTTTTCGTTTTTCGAGGACGAACAAATCGATAAGTGTGGGGTAGTTGTTTTGCATGTAATTGTTGTATTTTTCTCGTGTTCTTAATTAGGGTTTTTATATTATTTTTAGCGGTTCTTGAGTCGTTTAGCTTTGTTTTCTAAGTTATTTTTTTTATTTTAGGGTTTTTGTGTTCTTCTTTTGATTTTATGTTTAATTGGGTTAAATGGTTTTAATGATTTAAGGTTGGTGAAATTCTTGGGTTTTTATGTTGAAAAAACTCATTTAATAGGTTGTTTAATGATTTGAATTCAAGATAAGACATGGAGGCCAAAAATCAAGCCATCTCATTGCCAAGGGCTTGCCAAAGTTGTGCCAAGAAGAAGCTCCAAAGGGGAAAGCATTCTGGAATGGTGGCCATCTCCCAGCCGTCTCCGCGCCACCCAGCTGCCATCTAGCTTACTCCAGCCATCCTGCAGCCATCTTCCTGCCATCTCCGCGCCATCCAGCCTACTCCAGCCATCTCCAAGCCATGAAAGACGGCCCAAGCTAGTCGCTGTCATTCCAATGCCATCTCCACGCCATGTGAGATGGCCAGCTCTCCCTTGTCCATCCCAGCGCCACCCAGCTGCTATCCAAGCCCCCTTGCACCCCAAGGACGCCCATCCTTACCATCTTCATGCCAAGATAAAGCCAAGACGCCCTCCTTGCCATCCACACGCCCAAGACCTTGCCAAGACACGCCCAAGACATTGCCAAATGCCCAAGACTCACCYAAGACCAACCAACCAAGCCACATTGAGCCATCTTGGTCAACACGGGTCAAGATTGAGTCAAACCCAGGATTTTAAAGGCTTTAAGGACAAATTGGCCCATTTGAACCCAATTACACCTTGTACAAAAAGGAGGCTTCTTTCATTTTTGTAGAACAACAACTCCCCTCCCAACCCTAACTTGGGTTTGGGATTAAAATTACTCTCAAGCTCTTGGATGATTTTCTCTTCCTTAGAATTTAGATTCAACTTCAAGCTTTGATGTAATTTCCTTTCTAGATTAGATTTAATCTCAAGCACCTCCTTGGGTTTGTAAGCCTAAGATGAATCCAAATACTCATTTGGATTGTTACTTTTGATGCAATTACATTCAAACTTTGCTTCATTTCTTAATTCAAGTAAGTTTCCTTTTAATTTCATGTTTTGTGCTTTAATTCCATGCTTGTTCATCATATTATGACTTTTATCTTAGCACCTTGAATTCATGTTAGATCTTAAGAATTGGCTATGGAATCTAGATGAGTGACACATCTAGATCATAGATCGAGTCTTAGATCGTCTTGATTATGAGTTTTTCCTATGCTTTTTTTGTAATTAAATTTTCATGCATAGTTTTAGCTTAAATCCTAGATCTATTGCTTGATGCTTGTTATTTCACGTAAATTTTTAAACTTTGACGTTAACTTTCATTGCTCTTGTTAGATGTGCTTTCAATTTTTTTAAAATTTGCATTATTCAAGTTTTTATGTCCATGCAAGCTTAGCTGTACCTTTTCTAGTGTAGTTTAGTTAGTTTATTTGCTTTATTTTTAATTTCCCTTTATTTTCAAAGCTTGAAACACATTGAATCTCACAATTGAATCGAATTCCGATAATACCGAGCCAATAGAACCTTTTATTTCCAAAATCACGAAAAACATAACTTCATGCACCAGGCTCAAATCCGAGCTCCCATGAACTACGTGCCATTATCTGACACCAAGATCCTTGGGACTCCAAACCGGCACACTATATTCTTTCATAATAATCCCATTACTTCCTCCTCCGTAATTTTTGCTATGGCTTTAGCCTCCACCTATTTCCTAAAACAATCAATGGCCACGATCAGAAATTTCGTTTTGGGCTGGGGATGTGGGGAAAGGTCCAACCAGATCTATCCCTCACTTGGCAAATGGGCAGGGAGATATCATTTTCAAGAGATCTTCTGCAGGCCGATGCACTAGGTGTGAGTTATTTTGGCACTTATCACATCTTCTAACAAAGACTTCTGCCTCTTTTCTTAACTGTGGCTAAAAATAGCCAACTCTCATAATCTTGCTTGATAGTGTTCTAGCACCCATGTGGTTGCTACAGAACCCTTTGTGAATTTCTTTAAGAATATGGGCGCCCTTATTCTGGCTTAAATACCGCAAAAGAGGTTGTCCAAACCCTCTCCTGAACAGTTCTCCCTTTTTCAAGAAAAAAATGAGACGACCTGATTCTTACTTTCGCTGCCTCCTTATTATCAAGTAGTTCTCCTTTTTTCAGATATACTCTAATCGGGGAGCGCCAGTCCTTTTCTTCCTCTAATGCATGTATCTCCTCTTCTCCAAATTCTCGGTGCCCCATTAATAAGGTGATTACTTTCTCTTGGCAGTCCGTCGCCGAGCTGGCCACCTTAGCCAGGTAATCCACTCGGTCGTTCTCCTCCCTGGGGATTTGATGGACGGTCAGAGCATTCATGGTGTCGGCCAATTCATGGAATTGAGATAGGTATTTTTGCATGTTCCCATGTCCTCGTTTCAAAATTCCCCTTATCTGCTTATACACGAGTTGTGAATCCACCCGTGCGCATATCCGTTCTGCCCGCAATTCCTTTGCCATCTGGACTCATCTCAGCGGGTCCTCATACTCCGCCGCATTATTGGATAATGAATAGTTCATCCGCACCGCATATTCAGTGGTCACACCTTCTGGGTCTATTAATATTATTCCTGCTCCACAACCCAGGTTGCCTACCAAACCGTCTGTGTAGAGCATACACTCTTTCTTCTCCTCAGGAGAGCTAGTTATCTCTTGCATAAAGTCAACCCGTGCTTGTGCTTTGATTGCTATTCGTGCTTTAGAATTGATATCGAACTCGCTGAGCTCAATTATCCATTTCACAAGGCGTCTTGAGGCCTTTGATTTATCCATGATTGCTTTCGGAGGCAGGTTGGTTATGAACACTATGTTGTGCGAAAGAAAATAGGGGCGGAGCTTGTGAGCCGTCCCGACCATGGCTAGCATGGCTCGTTCTATCTCCACATACCAGAGCTCGGCGTCATGTAACACCTTGCTCCAATAATACACCGATTTTTGCATCCTGCCTTCTTCTCTTATTAGGACCGTGCTCACAGCTTGCTTCCCTACAGATAAGTATAGGATCAAAGGTTCTCCCTAGGTTCTCTTGGTAAGCAATGACATGCCGACCAGATGCTCTTTCAAATTCTAAAATGCCTCCTGGCATTCTTTGTCCCATTGAAATCGAGCCCTCTTTCACAAAGCTCGAAAAAATGGTAAGTTCTTCTCAGCCGAGCACAAAACAAACCTACTCAAGGCTGCTATATATCCATCCAGCCAGACATTGCATTTATTTGATATTTTTTGGAGGTTGCATGTCCATAATGGCTTTAACTTTATCAAGATTGGCCTCTATTCCCCTTTCTCTGACCATATAGCCAAGGAACTTTACAGCTCTCACCCCAAATGCGCACTTCTTGGGATTGAGCTTCATTCTGTACTCTCTCAAGGTATTGAAAGTTTCTCTTAGGTCATCAATGTGCGAGTTTGCCTTTGCGCTTTGAACAAGCATGTCATCCATATACACTTCCATATTACATCCGAGCTAGGTCCTGAACATTTTATCTACCAGCCGTTGATATGTGGCGCCTGCATTTTTTATCCCAAATGGCATGACCATGTAACAATAAGTTCCTTTTGGGGTTATGAAACTAACTTCCAGTCCTCTTCGGCCAGCCTGATCTGATGATATCCTTGCAAGGTGTCCATCATGCTTAGCAGTTCACACAGCCTGATGTGGAACCCACCAGCTGGTCTATCCTTGGTAGCGGGTAATGGTCCTTGGGACAGGCACGATTGAGATCTCTGAAATATATGCACATACACCAATTGTCCTGGGTCTTCGGTAACATCACCGCGTTAGAGAGCCATTATGGGAATTGTATTTCCTGAATGTGCTTGTCTCGCAGCAATTTTTCCACCTCTGCTTCAATAATGGCTTCCTTCTCAGGACCAAAATTGCGCTTCCTCTATTTCACCGGCTTTATCATGGGGTTGATGTTGAGGTGATGCTGAGCTATTGTCGGGTCTATCACTACCAAGTCTTGAGGAGACCAGGCAAAGACATCTGCATTATTTCTCAAAAACGCGACCAGCTCTACCAAGACCTCCGGATTCTGAGTCGTTCCTACACGCAAGACTCGACTATCATCTCCCGCGATTACCTCCACTGACATCAGGTTTTCCTCTTGCTCAACTAGCTCGGGTCTGGCTTCCTCTGTCCTTGCCTTTTTGCATCGCCGCTCCTCTTCATTGCGTCGGACACTTTCCACATATGTTTGCCGCGACACGTGTTGGTCACCGTGGACTTCACCCATCCCATCCTGGGCAGGGAACTTCAGCTTCATGTGATATACGGAAACTACTGCCTGGAATTGGCTTAAGGATGGTCGTCCTAGCATGGTGGCGTCATACGAGGAGGGTGCGTCCACTACCAAAAAATGCACCGACTTAGTCTGCCTAAACGGGTCATGCCCATGTATAACCAAGAGGTTCACTGCTCCCAGCGGTCTCAGGGCTCCCCCGGAAAAACTTACCAACGAGGTCGTGACCTCATCTAATTCCATACTTAAGTTCAGCTTCTGAAAGTAATCATAAAACATAATATCTGCTGAGCTTCCTGTGTCAACAAAGATCTGTCGCACGCTATAGTTCGCAACGGTGGCTGTTATGACCAAGGCATCCATGTGTGGGTATAGAATACCGTTCTCATCCTCCGACCCAAATCATATATTCGTACTCGGTGCCAACTGGACAACTTCACGTGCTCTCCTAGTGAGGTCTCTCGCAGCCCGTACGTAATTGTTCTGGTTTTGCCGTGAATACTCATCCCATTCACCCCCTGTGATCATCAGGATTTCACCTCGTACTTCCTGAGATTGGCTCTCCCTTTGTGTACTCGTACGCCCACCATTACGTCCTTTTTTGGTCTGGTATTGATCCTTTTTATAGGATTCAAATCCGATTCCTTCCCTTTTTGCCCGTACAAACTCCTTGAGGTGTCCTGCTTGCACCATTCATTCTATCTCGTCCTTCAAATGTGTGAACTCATCTGTTTCATGTCCATATTCATTGTGATATCGACAGAATCGATCAGAATTTTCCTTTCTCAATTTCTGGGAATTCGTTCCAGGCCACTTCGGGATGCCGCTCGATTGCGTGCATTGGATTTCTCCTTGAGGTGAAGCGAAAGGTGTATACTTATCAAACCGAGGATTTCTAATCGGCTTTTGCATTCATGGAGATTATAAAATGACAATCTATGACTACATGCCCAATTACAGCCTGGATTTCTTTATGTTCAGTGAGTATCATCTTCTTTCTTTAACCAATTATTAACAAAACGAATCATTACAAAAACTACTCTGAGTTTTTGCCTTAATACTAAATGACCCCAATTATGTTTCAAAATTACAAATATCTACTTGGCAAATACCATCTCATGAGGATGCAATAAGAGTTCAATTTGCAAAAGAAAAATGAATGCCAAGGAGCATTTGTAATTTTGAGAGGTAATGAGGTCTTTTTATAATTTAGTTAAACCTTAGGGGGCATCTTTTTCCATTAAATGAAACAAAAGATGTAAACAGTAAGTGAAATACGTGGATTCCTTTAATATGCATTTTAGTTATAATATTTTAATTATTGAAACTATGATGTGCATATTTGGTTGTTGTGGGAGTCTGATTTTTGGTCAAAAGCATATGTATCAAATTGAATTTTTCTGTTTTAGTTGTTTTTTTATGTTAAAAGTTTGGTTCGATTTTGTTCCTTATTTTATCTAGTTGTTCAGGGCATTTGTATTAGGTGGTTCTTCTCTTGGAAATTTGTTCCCTATTTTATCCATATGAGAAGCTTTTCATATAAGTTTAACTCCAGCTTTTGAATGATATGCAATCCTGTAATTAATAATAATAATAATAATAATAATAATAATAATAAAAAAAGCAACTCTAAATCATGTATACGAAATGCTTTTTCTGAATGATTTAAAATTATGTTATTTTTTCAGACTTAACCATAAGTTATCGTTGTTTATTACTTCTCAGGATTTCAGGTCTGGCATTCATTGGGTGGTGGAACAGGGCCCGGAATGGGAACACTCACCAGTGGAAAAAAGCTGATTGGAGGCGCTGCATAAGTGGCGGTTCAAAGAGGAACCGCTGCAAAAAATACAAAGGTGGCGCTTGTTGAATACCAAGCGCCACCAATAATACTATAAGAGGCGGTTGCATTTAAACCGACACAAAAAAAATCGGGTGGCGGTTCACTAAAGAAGCGCCACTTATGAAGCGCCACCAATACTGAGTTCGGGAGGCGCTTATTTGGAGAAGTGCTGCCAATAATATTCGCTAGTTTAGAGTCGGTCATTCAAAGAACCGCTGCCCGAAGTTAACTATTAGAGGCGGTTAAAAATTACAACCGCCACTTATGACTCAAATAAAAATCAGAACGCATCCATGGGCATTCCTAATCTTGTTCCTTCCAACTTTGAATCTAGGGTTTTTAAGCGAGTCACCTGTTATCTCCCCTCATTCATACACGCCTAATTGTGCGAGAATCAACAAAACCCTCTCACGACTGTGCAACTACCAGCGCCGCGCCACTACCACCACCGCTCGTGACTGATGATAAGCTCTCTCTTCGTCACTGTCTCTTTCTCCTTCTTTTCTCTATGAGTATTTTTTTCCCCACAGTCGATAGCCGCGACTGAAATTTTTCAACCTCTCTCTCCCTCACTTCCGCTGCCGCTTTGATTCTCTAGAAGGCGCAAGGTATGCATATGTACATATTTGAAATTCTAATTAGGTGCTTTAATCTGATAATAATACTTTTACCTTTTTAATTAAAACCTTACACAACATGTTACATCACAATCTCATACATGAAATTGTTAATTTTAGTCTAATTCTATCTATAATTTTCAATTATCTATAAAAGCAGTTGTACGAGTTTTAGGTTTTTGTTGTGGAGATGGTGATCAAATTATGTAGTTTCTTTTGGTGTCTTAGAGAGGTTTCAGACATATAATATTAATTCAATTTAATGTTTTGTTGTCAACTCTTTCTCCAGCTGCTCATTTCTTCTATTGGTAACCTTTAATCTTGTTTTGTTAGGGGCATGGTGCCTTCACGGCACCGTAGTCATATCCTATGTTTTAATATATAATTGTCGCTTAAAACTTTCGTTAAATTTAGTAAATGTGTTTGCATTTGTTGAGGTTACCTAATTAAACACAATATGCGTTTGAACTTTTACATTTTAGAATTCATACCTTTTTCAAATATCATGGTGAGTCTTGCCCATGGGAAAGTCTTGTTATGATGTAGTAATGGTCACTAGATTCTAATAATTACATGCACTGAAACATTGGCCCAGCGTTTCACCTTGCTATTTCTTCGATCCATTCTTCGCCTTTTATGGTTCTCAATATTGATACTCTTCGCCTTTTGTAATGTGGCCTCTGATTTCTTTTGTAGTATATACTCATGCTTTACCTGTGAGTTATAAGCGCTCTCCTTGACACTAGGAGAATCCTGAAACCTGAATGTTCGGTTAGCAACATCTCCAAATGCCATTTCTTCCCATTGCACACCCTTCACGATGAGTTGTCATTACATTTTCAATTCTCTTGTGCTTGAAAGATATGCACTGTCATTGAAAATTTATAACAGGAGTTGTTGAAGCTATGGCTGAGATTCATTTGCTGGCTGCTGCATGAAAGAGATTGTTCAGACTTAAGGAATCCATCATAATACAAACTTAATGATGTCTACTGTTTCTTATGCCGTAGCTGCATAGCTTAGCTATATTGGTGGGGTTGAATTGTTGTGCAGTGGGAAATTCTTCTATTTACGGGTTCCTGGATAAAGTAACCAAGGAATGGAAAACACGTGTTCTATAGGTTTCCTGAGGATTTGACACAAAATAAGAAACAATATCTAGAATCCATAGATGGCTGGGAGTTTGTTCTGTTAGAAACTAGTTTAGTGTTTTTATTTGATCAAATAGTTCTAATTACTATCTTTATCCTTTTGTTACAACAACTATGTATTTGTTTTTGTGTGTTTGAGGCTAAGGTCTTTGTTACTGAACTGATTATTAACTTGTTGGCTGCACTGTGGGATAAATCTAAAAGTAATACCTGTATTACTTTTTTATGCATTTGAAGTCCATGTGCCTTTTGTTGCGCCATTGATACTTGCAATACTTTTTATCACATTACAAGATATGAGTTTGTTTTTATTCGTTGTTTACTCCAAATCTTTTCCAGGAAAAGAATGTGACTCTCCAGAAGCAGTTGGACATGGTACTCTATTCAAGAAAGCACAAGTCACATAAGATAAATGACCGAGAAATTTCAGATTCTACATCTGTGCTGGTTTCACTAGTTTCACAGTGGATGATCTTATTGCTCAAGCACATTGAAAACAAGCTCAGTATATTCCATGAATTCTTAACAGCTAACAACAAATCCCGTCATACGTGTGTGCTTGACTGAGAGAGAGTAACATATCTGATATCTGTGATCTCTATTGTGTGTTTGGAAACTCACTGGCAGAGAGTAGATTAAAAATAATATTTCTTAATGATGAAGCATGTTCTGCAGCTGAGATCATATCTTGAATTATAGATACGAGACTAAACATACTAGGAGGTGTCATCTGCCTCGATTTCTATAGAATTTGGCAGTTGAAATACATAATATAAAATAATAAAGATAATAAGTATCAAATAGGATTAGGTCCTACGTGCATAATGAAATGGTCTCAACTTTTGGAATTTTTGAAATATTAGCTTGTTTAATGAACCTCCTATCTCTATACTAATATAGTTGTCCAATCGATCAATTGCAGACCATTGCGGGGGCTTGACCTTTTTAAATATAGAGATACTGGAAACTCTAAAGGATATGTTTTTTTTTTTTTTGCATCTATAAGGTATGCAAATGCTGGTGCAATTTAGCTTTTAAAGAAAACTATCACTTCAAGATAATTATCTGTAAAAAAAACATGTTTTCTACTCGAGCACCAAACATGCTCAAGCTAAACTTTCTGTACTAATATATTTATCACTTCTAAGTTTGGCTATGTTTTATTATTATTTTTTTTAAATAAGCCAAGTCTCAGGAATAGTATGTGTAATTAACCCTAAAATATAAGATCGATTTTGTGGCAGTAGATCATCAAACAAGTTATCATGTTCAGTAGTCTCTCTCTCCATTGTTTTCTGTAATCTGCTTAGCTGTTTTTTTTTCTTTTCCAAATTTGAATTTCGAGTGTAATATACTTATTTGTTGTTTACTTGTGTCCCAGATCCTTGAATCAGCCCGAACTCGCCTGCTCGAATGACGTTTTCTATCTAAAAATACGTCTTTGACTACTGAAAATCCGGAGGTATGTGCTAAATTCTGGCGCCAATTGCAAATGCTGTTGAAGAGTATGGTGGCTACAGCACGTTTGACAATAGCAAACAAGTCTTCTTCGGTCAACTAAGCAATCCAGCCGTCCGAGAAGTCATTGTTGGCTTAATTGTGTTTTTTTTATATTTTTCTTGTGAAATATTTTTGTTTTTTTTTTATAGTTTTCTTGTAAAATATTTTTTAAAAGTATATTGAAAGCTTTTGTTAACATTTAATGTTGATTAATTTTAATTTTCATGAAATATAAATTAAATTGCAATTGTTTGGTATTTATGGGTTGGGATGAGGATTGGTAAAATAAAATGGACATTTAATTCTTCTTTTTTTATTATTATTATTTTGGAATTTAGATGGGTTATATTCAAATCGATGTTAATGTTCTTATGTCAGAGACATCGGTTCCTCAAGAAATCGATTTTATTTATCAGTAATTATTGGTGACGCTTCTTAGTTAAGAAGCGCTGCCAATAATAGTTTTGGCAGCTCTTCTTAGCTAAGAAGCGCTGCCCGGTTTCTGTTTTTGGCAGCGCTTCTTAACTAAAAAGCGCTGCTAATAATATTTTTGGCAGCGTTTTGAATCGCGTTTTTTCTTTTACTTTAAGCGTCGGTAGTATTAGAGGCGGTTCATAACCGCCTCTAAAAACTATTTTGAACCGCCTCTAATCGCCTTTTTTGCACTAGTGACTTCTGATCTTCAAGATTATAGATGAATACTCGGACCATATGATGCTCACTTTCTCCGCCTTCCTATCCCCTAAAGTCTCGGACACTGTTGTCAAGCCCTACAATTCCACTCTCTCCGTTCACCAGCTTGTCGAGAATGCCGATAAGTGTATGGTGTTGGATAACGAAGCTCTCTGTGACATTTGCTTTTGAACCCTTAAACTCATGCTAAAATATAGAATTCGTCCATTAACTTTTGAGATTTGGTAAAAATGGTCCACTAAATACAACAACGGTAAATTTAGTCCACCAATTAAATTTTTGTCGTAGATTTAGTCTAATTTTGGGGATTTTGACCAAATGGCAGTCGGTGAGTTGCAAATTTAGTCCACCAATTAAGTTTTTAACGCATATTTAGTCCAAGTTTTTGTTGCAAATTTAGTCCACCAATTAAAATTGGATTAAAAGTACGATAAATATTTAATTGGTGGACTAAATTTACCACTTCTTTATTTAGTGGACCATTTTTGCCAAATCTAAAAAAGTAATGGACGAATTCTATATTTTACCCCTTAAACTCACCACCCCAAGCTGCAAGGTACTAAAATACTCTCTGTTATTTTTTAACTAAAATATTATGCCACATGATTTTGCACGTGCTGAATAAGTATTTACACAGCATAATCACTAATAAACAATCTTGTTAATTTCCAGCTAGTTGTTTTCTTGTTGGAAATCTGCAGTTTCTGATTAGAATAATAAATGAGAAAGAAAATAATTATGAAAATATTGGTGATATTTATATTCATGACTTTATTTTGAGAAAATAAAACCAAAAACCCTAAGTGGAATAGAATCAGTGAGAAACCCACAAAAAATTATATCAAACCAAATAAAAAGATCTTGAATTCTGAAAACTCAATAATTCTTTATTGTTCATGTAATAATTTTAATATAGGTTCTTAAATATGAATTTGTGTGTTTCCATTTTAGATTTTTAGCTACGTATGTAGTCTCTTTCTGTGTAATTCAATAGTTACAGAGATTCTATATGAATGTTTTTATCTTAGTTATATGTACTAGGTTTAATTTCATATCAACTATACAATCGTAAGAAAGAATAGAAAGTAGGGAGATAAACTAGCAAAATATTCTCACATATAATTACACTCTTTTAAAAGTCTAATTACATAGTGTTGATACTAAATATGTTGAGAAATTGAGTTAATCATAAAGTTCTCACTAGTACAGAAACAGGCATTCTAGAACGGATAAAACAGGCAGTCTAGAACGGATTCTGCTGCGTTCTAGATGCAGCCGTTCTAGATTTGTCATACATTCTAGAACGGATATTTTTACCCGTTCTAGAATGACCGTCATTCTAGAACGGATAATTATCCGTTCTAGAATGTTTTATACCCGTTCTAAAAAGTCGCATTTTGGGTCTGCCCCGTTCCCTTATAATACATTCTAGAACGCACAGTTCTAATATACGTTCTAGAATGTCTGATATCTAGAACGTACAATAGAAAATACGTTCTAGAATGTCAACCTTCTAGAACGTATATTCTATTATACGTTCTAGAATAGTGACATTCTAGAACTTATTTTTAAATATACGTTCTGAATGTCATATTTTAGAACGTATAATTCGAAATATACGTTCTAGAATGTCATATTTTTAGAACGGATATTAGAATTATACGTTCTTAGAATGTCATATTTTAGAACGGATATTCAGAATGTACGTTCTAAGAAAGTCAATATTTTAGAATGGACATTGAAAAACACCTTCTAGAAAGTAGAATTTTTTTAAAAAAAAGAAATGAAGCAGGTACACCAGAAACCGGATATTTCAATATATTAATTATTGCAACAAAGTGAATAGTTTAATACATATGGAATTAAAAAATAATCAAAATCCTTCTTTACCTCTACAATTTTCTCTAGAAAAGGAAAAAACAAGAAAAAGAAAAAAAAAAGTCAAAATAAAAGGCCCAGTTGCATAATTCGGATAATGCAAGGAAACGACTTCAATGCTTAACTGATAATCGTTTCAGGGCTGGCAACCGTCATAATATCCAACAGAGAATTCTGCGGTGCCAGTTCTTCATGCCACAGAGGAAGGGTGTCAACTAGGTAGAACTTTCTAAAAGCCCCGTCTTTATTAATCTGCAGAAATCACAAGGAATCTCAAAYACCGTTTCTTTAACCACCTAACATTCTCAAATTTAAAATCACCACAGCATGAGACTTTCCATAAAAAATAATTCTAATCCACTATCATGAGTGATACTCTTACATGATTTCATATAACCACCAAACTGAAGTTCTCCTAGTTTTGGAGGCAATAAGACAGCTCATTTATTAAGATGCCATTTAATTAAGAAGTTGACTATGTATCTGACAACAGTGAACATGTCATAAGACAAAATTTAAGGATTGCGAGCGTGATTATGACTTCAATTTTACCACTTAAAATTATTCTATAATTTACAGTTTGCGCAAAAGATCTTTTGGTAAGGCTTTTACAAAATATTATAGAGCCGAGATATAGATAACTAAGGCAATAGTCCATTATAATATATTATGAAAATTATGTATGTTAATCAATGGCACACAAACTAGACAAAAGAAATCATAGATCAAGAAACTATGAGATAAAGCTATCAAAAATCTTAAGCTACTACATGGCCTTTATTTTGATAATTAGATCAAGAAGCATGTAAAAAAAAAAAAAAAAAAAAGGAAACTACCGGTGTTTGTGATATATCGATTGGAGATATTTTATAATTGTTGCTAGTTCATTTTTTTGTTTAGTTCAATCAAGGGATATAATATACTAATTAGATGGGGTTTGATGTGCTAAATAAAAAAGTGATCATGAGATTAAGTTATCAAGAATTTAATGTGAAAAAAAGAAAGAGTAAATATAAAAACTAAAATAAATTTTATTTTCTAAATTTTCAAAGTAAATAGTCAATCTTAGAACTTTGTAGTGTAGCTAAAGAAAATCAGTAATTACAAAAGATTTCTCTAGTGCACCCATAATCGCAGGGAAAATTTCATTTTGATACATTTTGTTGGCCATTTTGCAGAAAAGGTAGGTGATATTGACCAGCATCAAAGTACATCCACTAAGTTGACAAATTCATTAAATATGGTACATTTTTATCACAAATGCTGACGTGACATGATTATGTAATTTATTATCATTTTCTATTTAATTTTAAATATCAAATTATAGGAAAAAGTCAATTTTACTCTTCTCATTTAATTTTTTTTCCTTTATTTCTTTCTTCAATTTTCATTTATTTTTAAATTTTCCCCTCTTTTTATTTTTCTTTTTCCCTTCTTATTTCTTATTTATTTTTTCATTATTCTAATTATGCCGACTATTGGATGAAGGCTGGCAAAGGTTTTCCAATTGATGTCCACCAAACAGAAATGAAGTCCACGGCTCCATTTCCCTGATCGGGATCAATATTTAAGTTTTTTTTTTTCAATAAATCTCCTGTAATTGTTGTGACTGGAAATTATGTATGGTGTTTGTCAATCTCGGAGAACTTGGGTTTCAATAAAGCTATGTTTTAACTACATTTGTAGGATGTCTCTCTCTCTCTCTAACGCCTTCTCTCTTTCTCAAAAGCCCCAAAACCTAAAAATTCTCTTGCTCTCTCCCACTTTTCTCCTTTCAGCCGCCTTTACGCTCCCCACTCTTGCTCTTGTTTTGCCCGGAGCGGTCTCACTCCCTCCGTCCCCATGCTCTTCTCCAATTTGATTCTTTGAGGGGCTGATGGTTATGGAGTGCCCTCCTCCCCCCACTCCCCACCCTCTCCCTTTTTTGGGAGGGGAAGTTGTTGGTGGAGTGGCCGGAGGCCGGATCTGTGGGATGCCCACTGTTCTTTTTTGGTTTGCCGGCGGAGTTGTGATGGAGGTTTTGTGGGACTTCACTAAGGGGGCGTTTTCTTGTGGGTTCGGATTTTATCAGGGTGAGGGTATGGTGAGTTAGTTTCAAAGATGAAGAGAGAGGGGTGGGTTACTGATCTTTGTTTCCTTGTTTATGTAGTGTTGCTTTTTCTCAGTGTCTTTCTAGGTTGCTTTCTTGCATTCGCGGATGAGTTGCACGAGGTGATCGATCTGTAAGAGAGAAGAAGAGAAAAAAGAATAATGAAAAAATAAATAAGAAATAAGAAGGGAAAGAGAAAAATGGAAAGAGAGGAAAATTTAAAAATAAATGAAAATTGAAAAAAGAAATAAAGGAAAGAAAGAAATAAAGGAAAAAAACTAAATGAGAAGGGTAAAATTGACTTTTTACTACCATTTAATATTTAAAATTAAATGGAAAATGATAAAAAAAAATTAAATAATCCTGCCACGTCAGCATTTGTGATAAAAATCTACCATATTTGATGAATTTGCCAATTTAGTTGGACAACATCACGTACTTTTTCTATAAAGTAGCTAACATATTGTACCAAAAATGAAATTTTCCCCGTAAACGCACTACACGTTATTGAGCCATTTTCTAATGTTTCCAGATCCATGTGCAAACGAGCACAAAAATTAATGATTTGATGTGATATTCTTAGGAGGCATAGGCACGTGCTATTCTAATGCAACCTCGGTTAAAATTCTGATCCCTTTGCTACTTATTTGTATTTAATGGAGAAACACTTTTATTATCTAATTATTTATATATAAATGTACAATGGCTAAAATCACTCCTTTATTGTTCTGTCAGTTACTTATCAACAATTAATTTTTTGAATTAATTTTTTAAATAGTTTTTGCTTAAAGTATATGGTCTTTATGTATATTTTATAATTATTAGTCGGGTCTGTTTTACGTGTACAGTGGTGGATAGGGTATTAGCCTATATGAAAGTTTTCTTGTGTATTTTTGATTTGTTTATATGAATAAGCTTTGAACTTTATTTAGAAAACTGCACATCTTTTGATGATGGAAATTTGCTTTATATGAAAGCTTATATAATTCGAAGATCAGTCTAATGATTCTATTCAGGTTAACTACAAAAAGTGCCCCTCATGATTAGTCTAATGATAAAAAAGTCCTATTTCTCTGCATAATAATAACAATTATGCCCTTGAAACTCATTTATATTTTAAAATCTTCACTATCAGAAACTATTTCTTAAATATGAACAAATATCATGTGTATTTATTAACAGTATCAAGAAAATTACTATTTTCTTTAGTTAAGATATGTCTCTGTAATGAATCTCATGCAGTTCAATCTCCTGCATTTTAATTTGAAATTTTTTGGTGATGTTTAGAAGAAGCAAGAATATGATAAAAAGGTCGGGAATGGAAGTGCTGAGGGATGTAGAGAGATATATGTATGCATCATGTATGTATATATTTCAAGGAAAAAGAGGAATGGAAATTTTCATATTCTGTAAAATAAAATGTTCAGAAATCTGGAATTACAACCAAATGATTTGATCCACATGTTTTATACTACACTACAAGACAAAAGGGGAAAGCAGCTTTATTTTCATCTCACGTATGTGTGCATGTGCATGTGATTAGTTTTCATTTCATCCGCGTTTGCACGCATTTCATTTCATCTTTGACTAAATCACCCCCCCCCCTTCCCACCCCCCACCCGCAAGATGGGCTTTGATGATTAACAATGCCCATCTTGCCAAGAAGAAGATGAAACTGAGTAGTATGCAAGGTTTTGGTGAACAAATCAGCCAGCTGCAAGAGGAAATAAATATGGGTTGGAGGAAGCCATTTTTGAAGTGATCACGTACCAAGTGACAATCAATCTCAAGGTGCTTCGTTCTTTCATGAAATATGGGATTCTCAAGTATGTGAAGGGCTGCCATGTTGTCACACCAAAGTGGTATGGGATGAGGGATCTGGAGAAGAAAATCTGTAGCAATATAGGAAATCCACTTTAGTTCACAAACAGTCGAACCTAAAGCTCTATACTCTACTTCAGCAGAAGATCTGGAGACTGTAGTTTGTTTCTTTGTTTTCCAAGAAACCAGGGCTTGTCCAAGGAAAATGCAATAACTTGTGAGAGAGAGCCTTGTGTCTGGACATGATCCCCAATCAGCATCACTATATGCAGTTAGGGTTACAGTAGAATCATTGGGATAGAAAAGGCCTTGTGATGGATTATTTTTTAAGTACCTGACAAGATGTAGAGCAACATTCCAATGATCAGTAGAAGGAGAATTAACAAACTGAATAAGTTGCTTAACAGAGTAAGTCACATCAGGTCTGTTAAAATTTAGGGAGAGCAATCGGCCAACCAACCTTCTGTATTTGGCAGGGTCCTCAAAAGGCTTAGTAAAGTCTGCAGTAAGTTTGGAGCCAATAGGCAAGGGTGATGCCTCAGGTTTGCAGCCTGTCAGCCCAGTGTCCTGTAAGATGTCAAGAATATATTTCCTTTGATGTAAATAGGTGCCCTGTAATCCTCTTGCAATTTCAATCCCCAGAAAATATTTAGCTGGACCTAGATCCTTAATGAAAAATAAGGTATCTAGGTAGGTCTTCAACTCACTGATCTCAGTGAGATTATTTCCAATGATTAAAACATCATCAACATATATCAAGAGGGACATAAAGGAAATGTTTGTCATATTTGTGAAAAGACAGTGACCATGTCCTGATTGGATAAAACCAAAAGACAGTAATTTAGCACAAAACTCATTGTTCCATTCTCTTGATGCCTGCTTTAGTCCATATATACTTCTGTTCAGCTTGCAAACCTGTCCTGAAGCAGCCTTAGTGTAGCCAGGAGGTGGAACCATATAAACTTCTTCATGGAGGTAACCATGCAAAAAGGCATTGTTTATGTCCAGTTGATGAAGTGGCCAGGGTTTTGAAGTTTCCAATGCAATAAGTAGTATGACAGTAACAAGATTTGTAACAGGAGAAAAACTGTCAAAGAAATCTTTGCCTTGAATCTGATGAAACCCTTTAGCCACCAACTTAGCTTTGTACCTTTCAACAGTACCATCAGGGTTCATCTTCACTTATATACCCACTTGCATCTGGTAGGTTATTTTCCTTGGAGCAGTGTAGTCAAAGTCCATGTCTGGTTGTCTTCTAGGGCTTGCAGTTACTTATCCATTGCAAGTATCCACTCATTGGATTTGCAAAATTGATTGTAGGTAGATGGTTCTGTGATTTTGTCAATATTGGTTAGAAAGGCTAGATAATCTTCAGTGAATAGATTGGAGATGACATGAGGAAAGGTGGAAATTGGATAATGTTTCACTTCATCAATTGAGGGTATGTCCTGGTTATATGTGTGATTAGTGTGACAGCTCATAACATAATCTGAATGCCATGCAGGCGTTTTCTTAGCTCTGGAGCTTTTCCTTGTTGTGAGATTCTGAGAATTTTCCATGAATGTATCTATCACTGGAGGATCAACTGCAACTTCAACACATGGTAAAGGAATGTGTTCAGAATGTAAAATGGATCCCTTGTATGAAAAAATGTGCTCAAATAAGATCATATCTCTGGATGTGAATGTGGCTTCTTACTCCATATCATATAGCCTGTATCCTTTTTGACCACTGACATATCCAACCATCACACATTTAGAGGCTCTGGCTGTGAATTTTGGTTTGTGTGGCAGGGTGTTTGCTGCATAGTCAAGACAGCCAAATACTCTGAGTGAGAAGAGATTAGTTCTGTGTCCATAAATCCTTTCAAAGGGAGAATCCCATTTCAACACAGCACTAGGAAGCCTATTTATAATGTATGCAGCTGTAAGAATGGAGTAAGGCCATAGTTTTGAAGGTATGTTTGACTCAAACATTTACATTAAGGAGATGTCTGTGTTTTCTTTCAACAACTCCATTTTGTTGGGATAGATGTTTTAGGTCAGGAATATGTTGCAGTGTATGAGTGGAAAGATGGCCCAATCTCTTGTGCCAAGTATCAAATATGGCATCATGGCCTGTTACAAAGGCACTTGCCTGAATTGTATCAGCCCTTGAACTTGACATAGCTGGTGACAGTTAGGGGTGTAATCGAGCCGATTCGAGCCGAACACTGTCAGGCTCGAGCTCGAGCTCGACTGCAAAACTCGAAGCTCGAGCTCGGCTCGAGCTCGAACGAGCTCAATTTTCTCAAGCTCGAGCTCGGCTCGTTTGAAAACTCGACAAGTTCGAGCTCGGCTCGGCTCGACTCGATTTACATAATATTAATTAAAAAAAACTAAAAAGCATAAAATAAAATACTTAATATTAATTTTTATCATATATTTAGGGTATATATGTAAATAAGTGAGTATAATAAAGATAAAATGGTAAATCTAGTAAAGCTCGATTAGGCTCGCGAGCCTATTCGTTAAGTATTACTGAGCTCGAGTTCGAGCTCGATACATAATCGGGTAGCTCGAGCTCGAGCTCGGCTCGATTAAAATCGAGTCGATTTCGAGCTTTTCTCGAGTCGATCCCGAATAACTCACGAGCCGGCTCGGCTCACTTACACCCCTACTGACAGTACATAGAGCTTTCCAATTAGCTCTCCCCTTGCTATGATCATTCCTGTATTTGCATCTTGGAGTAAGCAATGATCTGAATAGAATGAGCTTTTGATTCCTGGTTGAGCTGCAATTTGAGCCACTGATAGCAGATTATGTTTGAATGATGGTACTAGAAGCACTTCTGATAAGGTTAAAGCATCACTTAGTTGGACATTGCCCACATGAGACACCATTTTCTGTGTTCCATCAGGTAGGAAAACTGAGATTTGAGATTTTGTAGACAATAATCCTGTCATTAGTCCTTCATCATTACACATATGCTTGCTTGCCCCTGTATCAATAATCCAACTCACAGGCTTGACTGTGTCATGAGTAGATAGGGCAAAGTGTAACATAGGATCATTTTCATGGTCTACAAGGTTGACATAGTTGTTTCCTGTGTTGTTCTCATTTGCAAACCCCTTTTCTGAGAAGTACTTTGTGATTTCCTTTTGGATCCTTGAGGAAATGTCAAGCTGGCTAGCATTGGAATACTGTGAATCTGCAGAGTTTCTTGAATTGTTTCCATCACTTGTGTTGGTCAAGTTTGCATTGACTTTGTTCTTTTGTTCCTTAAGATCCTTGTAACCAATCTGGTACTCCATGTAACTTGAAGCATTCTGATCTCTCATGTCCAGTTCCATTGCAGTGATCATAGATTAAGTTATATTTTTCTTCTTTGCTTCTTCTCATGTTTGTTCTTCCTGTGTGATTTCCTGCATTTGAACTCCAGCTGTTCTACACACCTTTCCCAGAATAATTGTTTCTAACTTGAAATCCAGTAGTTTGTGTTTTGTTATATGTGTAGTTCCTTCCTGCATTCCCATATCTGGTTAACAATGCTGAATTATCACTTGATAAAGCATTTATGTTCTGCAGACTTCTTTGCTTTTCAATTCTAAGCACCATGGAATAAGCCTTATTCACAGTTGGTAGGGGATCCATTAGAAGAATTTGACTTCGAACATGCTCATAACTATCACTTAATCCCATTAAGAACTGCATTAGCTTTATGTTTTGCTCAATCTCATGTAATCCTTTTTCAGATCCACATGTACAAGCAGGAATTGGAATAAGAACAGAATATTCATCCCATCATTTTTTTTAACTTTGTGAAGTAAACAACAACAGAGCAATTTCCTTGTGACAAAGTGGCAATTTCCTTTTCCAATTGAAACAGTAAGGGACCCTTACTTTTTCCAAACCTTTCACAGAGGTCAGTCCATAATTCCCTAGAACAATCCGCATATAAAAAGTCTTCAACTATGTCTTTTGAAATTGAATTTAATAGCCATGATGTAATCATATAATCCACTTTTCTCCACTAATCAAATGAAGCTGAATCATTCGGAGGTTTTGCTACTGTACCATCAATAAACCCTAGCTTGTTCTTAGCACCAAGTGAAATTTTTATAGATTGGCTCCATGGAAGGAAATTATTACCCGTAAGTTGTGTAGAAACTAGAGCCATGCCTGGGTGATCCGAGCTCTGCATATGTAGTGGATCATCACATCGGATTGCAATTTGATTTGTTGAAGATGAAGCTGCGTTCGAGTTCAACGCTGGCCAAGCATTCACCGCCATTCTATGCGCCATTAGAGATCTATTTTATCACTGTATTATGAGTTTGATGTTGGAGAAGAAGGATTAATGGCGTGGGCTCTGGATACCATGTAGAGCGATATATGTATGCATCATGTATGTATATATTTCAAGGAAAAAGAGGAATGGAAATTTTCATATTCTGTAAAATAAAATGTTCAGAAATCTGGAATCACAACCAAATGATTTGATCCACATGTTTTATACTACACTACAAGACAAAAGGGCAAAACATATTTATTTTCCTCTCACGTGTGTGTGCATGTGCATGTGATTAGTTTTCATTTCATCTTCATTTGCACTGCATTTCATTTCATCTTTGACTAAGTCAACAAGGGATTAAAGGATGTGAAGAACATGTATGCAGACATTGATGAATATCTTAATACGTCCGAGCCTTTACTCTTTGAAGATGTTAAAGCCCAGATTGTTCAAGGGAAAGATGAAAAAGAAGGTGGTGTTATCTATCTTTCCTCCTTCTTTATTTATTATTTTTATTACTGCCTTTATTTACATTTTTTTTATCATAACATTTTAAGAATTTATGATACTTTTCACCATTAAAGATATAACTGGATTCTAGTTTTGTATAATTTATTTTTCTATTAGTTTGTTAGTTGAATTGGGTTATTTATAAATATCAAAGAAAATTAGGTTTGTTCTGTAATATGCTAAACTTCAGTGTGATTTTTGTGATTAATCATAAATTAGTTGTTATCAATTTTTGGTCGATGAGATTGTGTGAGATTTTGAAAGATAACTAAAAATATCTTTATGCTGAATATCATATCAAGGGTGGTTTTGGCAATTATCCCTAAAAGCATACTTCATTGTGTTTTTCATGCCTTAAATTATTCATACTCTTGTCTATTTGTCATTCTTTATCTTTGAGAATTGTTGCTTGTAGATTTATTCAAGGATAATAGTGTCGTTAATCTTCCATAAATTATAAATGTGAAACTTTAAGCATTGTTAGTGTATTTTGGTGTTCCATAGGAACAAAACTTTGTTAAGATCTCAATTGATTAGTTATTAACAGGGAATAAGTGTAACTATTTTTTTTTCCAGAATGTTATAGATGGAATTATTTTTCATTTTTGGGTTAATTGATCATAAATAATTATAACAAATAAAACCTGGATAATATTTTTTAATTTGTACCTAGGCTAAAACTTAGGATTAGTTCTAGTAATTAAAACCCTAGTCTTATTTTAGAAACCCAAGTATCTTACAGAATAACAAAATAGCCCTAGAAACTTCTACTCCTCACGTAGCCGCTCGTGGATGGGGAAAATGTTGTGTTTCCGATTTCTCTAAGATACGCGTATCTATGAAGGTTGTCTAAATGCAGTCCTGATGATATAATTGCACTTTTGGTCCATGAGTAGTTTTTTTTTTCACTTTTGGTCCCACCAAAAGTGATTTCTTAGTTTTTCACATTTGCGACTAAAAATCCCCAAAAAAGCAATAACTAATTCTTATGGGAAAATTTTCTAAACTGGGACTTAAATTGAAAATTCTTTTCTTATTTGTAATATTTAATATTCGTTATTGACCATGTAGGTGGTCTTGATTAGATGAAAAGTAGTAAAATGACGAGACTGGATTTTGCTTAATGGCTCTACCGGTGAAGTGATCTTGGGTAAACAGTCGCTCACTCCTCCAGCTTTCACTGTCGATTTAAAGACTTTTATGTCATAAGCTGACGAGATCAAATGGCTTAAGGTGTTTTTATTTGTTCTTTGTAATAATTTATTTTTTTTAAATCTTCAGACTCTTTTTATTAGGCCTACCAGCATTTTACCCAAAGTTTATTTTAGGCAAACCGAAGATTGAGTTTTATGACAAGGATCAAAAAAAGGAATTTTGGGTAATTATAGTTATGCCTTAGAAAATTGTTTAAAGACAAGAATTGAATTAATTTGAGATTCTAAAAATGTACTCTTGAACATTTATTTTATGTTGTTAAACTATTGAATTGCCTAATTATCGTATGTAAGTAATTTTTATATGTAAGTGTGATTTATGTTTGATGATAAAATGATTGTGCCAAAAATATTATTTATTTATTAGGTGGGAT
>BMAC01000260.1:983717-1001981 GCA_014905375.1 Phtheirospermum japonicum | reverse complement strand
TTAAAGTCATGTAACCACATCGGTTCTCAAGAAATCGATGTCAGACGTTTAACATCAGTTTTTATAGACATTTAACATAGGTTTTTGAACCCATGTTAAATCCTCTTTTTGTAGTAATGATGTAACCGACTTGCCGGGACCCCTAAACCATATTTTACCATAAAACCATATTACCATATACGCAGAGACCTACAACCTTACCTCTTTTGTTACCTTTTTACCTTATTGGCGACTTGTTTATATGTTTTCTTACTATGTTGACATTTGATGTCGATTAACTAGTTCCACATATTCTGGCTGATTAAGGTACGAAATCAGGTAGAATATAAAAATATTTTTTTTTAAAACAGAACGTGATCACCTTTATACTCCTAACTTTAATCAATTTACAAATTACTTATAAGAAATCACATATTCTTGAAACCACATTTCAACAATAACCATAACCACATACCATTTATCCAACCTAAAACAGGTCGGTCACATACCACAACTATAACCATAAACCATAAACTATTTATTCGACCTAAAATAGGTTGATCAGAAAACCATTCCATACCCTAACCATAAACCATTTACCCAACCTAAAACAGGTCGGCCAAAACACAATTTCATACGCTAATCATAAACCATAAATCATAAACCATTTAACCGACCTAAAATAGGTCTACCAAAATTATTTGTCTGACCTAAACAAACGTCGAGTAAAAATTATAACCAAGTAAACTTTATCAAGCCAAGTAGACTATATCAAATAAACCATATCAAATAAACAAAACTAAATAAACCCAAATAAACCAGTTAATCTATACCAAACATATAAAATAGCTAGTCCACACAAACCCTATAAACCACTAATTTTTTTTAAAGACAAATACACCACATACCAAATTATACCACACCAAACCATATAAACCAGAAAAACCGTACCATATTATCCCACATAAACCCATTAAACCAATTAAATAAACCATTTAAACCAAATAAAATTGGTACAACATACTCTCCCATATCAAAACAAGTAAACAATATTACATCAAACAAAATAAACTCATTAAGTCAAACCAAATAGACCATATAAACCAAAATTCCAAATGAATCATATCAAACAAAATAAAAAAGGCGCACAAAAACATATCAAACCAAATAAACTCAAAATAAAATAACTAACCCATATCAACCAAATAAACCAAATAATATTAGGCCAAATAAATAATATTAAACCAAATTGACCAAATGAACTATGTTAAGTATACCATATACCTATGTTAATACAATTAAATCACATTAAAATATATCCATATCTTTCAGAGAGCTTAAGAAATCAAATAAGTCCATTCAACCAAGAATTCAACCACATAGAATCAAATAAACCACACACATATTGACATAAAATTAAACCATATAGAATTAAATAAGTCCGTTCAGCCAAGAATTAAATCACATAAAATCAAATAAATCACACGTATATCCCCATATAATTAAGCCACATAGAATCAAATGAGTTTATTTAGTCAAGAATTAAACCGCACACGCATGCCCCCATTTAAACACGACCAATCATCACCATTGTTACCCATGATTGTCATAACACGCTAGACCCCCAATTTGCATATTTTCAATTTTAAAATAAAGAAAATTAAACACTTATCTTGATTTTTAATGCCTCTGTAATTTAAGGTCCTTTGATAAATTGGTTTGAAACTCATGTCTTTCACCCAATGAATCGATGTCATTCATATTCCCATAGACATTGTCATTTGATGCGACCAAAAAGAGTGGCTCACTAAAAAAAATAGGTCGCTGAGTTACGAAATGCCTTCTCCAACCTGAGCGACCTACAAAACAAAACTTAATCTGGATAGACCCAACGTAGGCCCTCCGATACTGAAGTGAGTATCCATACAAAGTGATAAAAATAAAAGATCATGAGAATAATCTGGATTCTTCCCCCATAAGAATCGTGTGTCCTGTGATTCCATGATCATTAAAGTTATGTAATAAGGGTCTGAATCCCCTATTTATGAAATTATTTAGACTTTTCCACCAACTACTATGATTCCTTTCCAAGATGGGATTAAATCTTCTAATTGTATTCAATCTCCATAATTAGAAAATATTCTCATACTATGATTCTTTCTTTCCATAATTTAATAATAACCATATAATCTTATTATTACCATGTTATTGACCTGCCGGGACCCCATAACCATATTCTACCGTAAAATCATATTACTATATACGATGGGACCTATAAACTTCTACCACATTCATTACCTTCTTACCATATTAGCGACCTATTTATAAATTCTCTTACTAAGACGACATTTGATGTCGTATAGATGCAATTAAAAAACTAATGTGATTTTGAAAATAAAAAACTAATGTAAGACGCTTTCAAAAAAAAAGAAGTAAAACCATGTGATTTTGAATTCATAAAACATCAGACTTTTATATTAGAGTATGATGATATCATACAACCGTTCAGCAAAATGATGAGACACCGTAATTAACTGCACACATGAGGCATGACAAGATACACTGAACTAATCTATGGTGCTTATCATTGACTGGTTAGCTCATTGAATCTCGGGTTGGGTCTACCTATACAATCAATCACATCGTCCCATGTGTGATAAGTCAAAACTTTAGCTTACCAAGAATTAAGATCGAACCGACTCGAACTTCCCTCTCGAACCGAATCGACCTGGAATTGACACCGAGATGATCAAGTCAAAAAATATATAAAACTGTTGAAAATAAGAATAGTAGAAGAAAAATTATGAATAATTAAACTTTGGTTTTGAATAGGGCATGTGTATCATATATATAGTGAATTGGGGTCGTGTTACCCAAACAAGGGTTTACGCCTCTTACGGGTCAGATTTATGAGACACAACCAGTCAGGTTATAATAAAGATCTTACAAAATTGAGGAGGCACAACCCCCTCAAGCAATTATGTTTAAATAAAGATCTCACAAAATTGAGGAGGTGCGACCCATATATGTCTCTGAGTGTTGTTCTCGAACAAATCTTGTGTTGTGTCACTATGAGAGAAATGGGAGTCCCGCTGTTTTGGGGGATAACATCTATATTCCTTTTTTGTCATGATGGAAGCTTACGTTGTGGTTGCGACGGAGGTTGTGGGGTGGTGGTGGTCGGGTCTGGCAAAAGGCTGCGGAGGTGGAGTTCGGGATGGCATAGATGGAGGTTGTGATAGCTAGGGCAAAAACGAGCTTTTTTTTCATTTAAGTACAAATTAAAACTTATTATATTACAAAACGTCTTTATAATATACATTCTAAAAAAATACTATACCAGAACGTATTCAACAATATACGTTCTAAATAATTGAATATACTATAAATATTTAAAATATAAATTCTAGGTATTGAATATACCAGAATGTATTTATAATATATATTCTAAATATGGACAATCTCCAATTATTCAGAAAATATATTGTAATATATGTTCCAATGTACAATTTTTTATTACAAAATGTCACTGGACGACATTCTAAAATGTAGCCGCCATAACCGTTTTAGAATTTCTGTTGTAGAAAACTTATTTTGTACAAGTGAATCCATTTATTGAGATACTATTTTATTTCGTGTAATTAATTATGAATTGTATTTTCACTGCGCCTCAATGTACTCATCCATTTTTATTAAACATTTTAATGTTAGTGAAGTCAGAGCAAAAGCATGGTGGTGGTCACGATAATAAATTAGAAAATTATTTATATATTTCAAACTCTAGTCGAGTAATTAATTTTTTATTTTTAAGTATTTTATTACACAAACGTTTAAATGGTTGGAAAACTCTAAGGTACATTCAATGTACCATACCATTTGTATTGCAATCTGATACGGACCAAAATATTCATACGTAGTATTATTTGATAAATGAGGGTATTTGTGGTAAGTGACCTCATTTCCTGGAAAGGGTGTTCTTTTGGGAAGTGAGCGAGCTGGATAGTTTCTTTGGAGAAGTGGACGAGTTGATTTGTGGAGTAGCGACCTGGAGTATGAGGATGAGTTCTCATATATGGTCGCGACCTCTTATGTTTTGTGTAGCGTCTGAGCTCGGTTATGGGCTTTGTGAATATCAAGCCTGTGGGCTCAATATGAATGGTTTATGGAGTCCTGGCGGACTATATGGAAAGAATAATAGGACCAGGCCTATTATGGTAAGAGATTTATTATTTGTATATTATTTATGGGAATTTAACATATAGAAGGAGTCCTAATTCTGAGTCAGTGGTAGTGTCATGGTATTTATAGAACTGTGGTGGGAGAAGGTAACCCTAGACAGGGGGGCACTTCTCTTATCTCTATAAAAGGAGGTGCATACCTCTCATTCTTTTAAGTTGATCTTGCTTTATCGTATTAAAGAGTTTTATAGTAGTGTGAGTGTCTTGAGTTGTGACTTGCTTTTGACTTAAGTATCGGAGAACTTTGACGGGTTCGAAATCCGACCCATCCGAGGTGCTGTTTTGCAGGACCAGCAAGGTCATTAGGAAGTTCGTTGAGGGCTTGGAAGGTCGTTGTGACGTGTTTGGGATATATTTCAGGTCGTTGATCTCTATTCTTAGGTTAGTACCCCATATTCTTGGTAACCAATCGATTTGGATTTATCAAGTGGCACCGTCTATGGGAAAGAAGGACATCGAGTCCTTGAGCGAAAGGTGTGAGAAATCTCACAAACGAGGCATGAAGGATAGCAACATAATACCCAGAACCCTACACTATGGTTCTGGACCGAACAAACCAAAGAAGAAGAACAGAGCAGCGGATGTCAATGAGCAAGATGGGACAAGAGACGGACAAACGCCTTTTCCAACAGAACCCTTAGTTTCAGGTTTAGAGGGCACGCCACCGCCCTCCCCAAAACAGCACGATGGTAAACAACCGGCAGAAGATCTGGAGGCGAAGACGCCGGAGGTTGCGGCGCAGAAAGTGATTCACATAGGGATGAGGGAGTGGAGAGATATGCCCAAGGATAAGCCTTGCCAGATTAAGTTGGGATTCTTAAAGGGGCTTATGGATTTCGTGCCTCAGGAAAAGATGGAAGAGTTGAACAAGTACCTGGAAGGCGAGCTGGGTACTCTGAAAGAGAAGCTTGATGGGCCAGATTGCAAGCAAGAAGAGGGGTCGACAACCAGGAAAGCAAAACAAAGCGAGAGGTTTCTGTCTAAGAGACCTTCTCAAGGAAAGAAAGGTCGGAGTAAGCAAAAGTATGAAGACACTTCCAGTTCTACCTCATCGATATATTCTCATATTCATAAGCGGAGAGGGAAGGGAGTAAAGGTGAAGCGGAGCCATCACAGGCAAGAGGTTGCCGACATGGTAAGCATGCTAGTGAGAGTGGGACCCAAACCTCAAGTACAGATGGTGAATCTCGAGATAAAACTCGGAAGAGTCGTAGTGGGTACAATGAAGGAAATGGGGAGAACGAGGTGGGGCCAGGGAGTAAGGCTTTTAGAGATTTGCAGGAGGCCATGCTAAAATTACAAAAACGAGTAGAGGGAGATAAAGACGATGGAGATGAGGGATATCCCTTCTCAAATGATATGTTATAGGCCGTAATGCCCAAGGGGTATAAAGCATTAGAAATCCAGTGTCGGGGAACGACGGATCCAGTCTAGCGTTTACAGCTCTTCGACAATGCGAGGATGTTACATAGATACATAGATGTTGTGGTGTGTCGGTCATTTGTATCTACTTTAAGAGGAATTGCATAAAACTGGTTCTATCAGTTGCCGCGGGGAAAAATTACCAGTTATCAGGTGTTGCAAGCTGCTTTTCTGAAGCAGTTTTCCAGCGTGAAGCAGAGTGCGAAGACAGCGCAGTCGCTTTTTGCTATGGTACATCGACTTAATGAGACCCTGAAACAATATGTTAACAGGTTTATCAGCGCCACTCCGGAGGTACCTATTGCTACTGATGAGATGAAGGCTGGAGCTCTACACTAGGGATTAAGGAGAGAGGACTTACGTAATTCCTTGGTCAAAAAGGAGGCCTGGACGTATGATGAGGTTTTGGCAAGATTCCATAAGTACATACAAGTGGAGGAAGCTGAGGAAGAACATCGGGCGCATTTCGGCAGGGAGGTCGTTGATTTGGGAGACAGTGTTCCTAGGAGGGAATTGAGGAGAGAACCAGGATGGGTAGTGCGCGGGCTTTTGAGTTCGAGCTCTGTGATCAGCAAAAGGCCGAAAGAGGATATGCAAGATTGGAGAAATGAGGATTTTACACCGTTGGCCTATCCGCGAGCTATGGTGTTCACTATTATGGAATGCTTGGTACCCAATGCGATAAAGTGGCCAGAAGGTCCCACGCTGGTTCCTACTCGCCCTAAGACTAATTCCTTCTGTTTATTTCATAGCAATTATGGGCATTTCACTAAAAGTTGTATGCATCTCAAAGAGGATTTAGAGAGGCTTGTAAAGGCAGGGCATCTGAAGGAAGTGATTTACAAAGATAGAGAACCAAAGGAGCAGAGGCGACCATTGCCTCCACCACCGCCGAGGGATCCGCCTCCGGATCAGATCGCGAGACAACCACATCAGGGAGATTAGGGTCGCAACGGTCCACAGAGAAATAAAGGGAGAATAAACATGATCTTGGGCGCACCAACTGATGGACATTCCAACAATGCGCGGTGGAGGCATATTAAGTCAGCTCGCTCAGGAACGTGGGAGGTCACTAGTGTGAGTCGGCAATCCCAGATGGTAGGGCCGGTCATCTTTTTTGGCCCTAACGATCGACGCGGGCTGCAGGAAGATCATAATGACGCACTAGTGATTGAGGCCTAGGTGGCAGGGTATGACGTCGGATGAGTCTTTTTGGATAATGGAAGCTCGGTAAATATCATATACACAGACTGTCTTGAGCAGATGGAACTGGAAAGAAAGGTGTGACCTGTGAATACACCCATATATGCATTTAATGGGGAACAGGTGAATACCGAAGGAGAGCTGATGCTGACAGTGATATTGGGAAAGGATGAGTTACGAGTAGAGAAGAGCTTGAAGTTTTTGATAATTCGAGGAAGGTCCGCTTATCATGCTATATTGGGTCGACCTGCCCTCAACGCATTCCAGTCGATAACATCGACCTACCACATGAGTATTAAGTATCCGGTGGGTGACAGAGTAGGGGAAGTTATTGCAGAACAGCAGGTCGCGAGATTTTGCTATCATATGACGGTCGGGAAAGGGTTAATGGAGAATAAGAGCGAAAGGGATGATGATCGGCCGAAGGGAGTTCTTAGTGCAAAGAAAATGAACAGGAAAATTATGTTCAACCGAATGAGGAACTGATGGAAATTTCGCTAGAGGAAGGTTGCCAAAAGTATACTACGAGGGTGGGGACCTTAATACTTGAAGAGTTGAGGGACGAGCTGGTGAGGTTATTAAGAGAATTTCGGGATGTATTTGCATTTGGGGATGGAGAGTTAATAGGGGTGTCCCCGGAGGTCGTGCAGCATCATTTAAATGCGGACCCAGATGCGAGGTCGGTGAAGCAGAAGAGGAGGCATTTTGGGCCGGAGCTGGATAAGATAATCGAGGAGGAAGTGCAAAAACTATTGAAAGCTGGTCACATAAGGGAAATTCAATTCCCTGAGTATTTGTCTAATGTCGTGATGGTGATAAATCCGACTCAAAAGTTCAGGATGTGTGTAATTTTCGCGATCTAAATAAAGCTTGCCCGAAGGATCATTACCCTTTGCCGCGAATTGATCATTTGGTGGATTCTACTTCAGGGTGCGAGCTGTTAAGTATGATGGATGCTTCATTGGGGTATCACCAAATACCTCTTGCAAAGGAAGATCAGCCCAAAGTGAGTTTTGTTACTTCTACGGGGACATATTATTTTGTGTCCATGCCCTTTGACTTGAAGAATGCTGGGGCAACCTATAAGAGGTTGGTGGATCGAATGTTTAAAGATCTATTGGGTTCCACTATGGAGGTTTATGTTAATGATATGCTGGTCAAGAGAAAGAAAGCAGAATCCCATGTGGAAGATTTGAGGAAAATGTTTATTATATTGAGACAGTATGGGATGAAGCTTAATCCAATAAAGTGTGCGTTCGGTGTAAGATCCGGGAAGTTCTTGGGGTACGTGGTGATAGAGAGGGGAATTGAGGTTAACCCAGAGAAAGTGCGAGCTGTTATGGAGATGCCACACCCTCGCACAGTGCGTGATGTTCAGGTGGTTACAGGTCGGATTGCAGGTCTTAGTCGTTTCATTTCCAGGTTGGCGGAGAAGGGTGTCCCATTTTTTAGGGCGCTTCGCAAGGGATCCAAGTTTGAGTGGACGAAAGAAGCTGCGGGTGCATTTGAAGAGCTAAAGAAGTACTTGGCCGAGATACCACTGTTGACTAAGCTGATGCCTGGAGAGGACCTGTTCTTATACATATTGGTGGGAGAGGTCGCAGTGAGTTTGGTGTTGATCAGAGAAGAGGCGGGCACACAAAGGCCTATCTATTATATTAGCAGGATGTTACGGGGAGATGAGTTGAAATATTCTGAACTGGAAAATGGTGGTTTCGCATCGGAACATCCCCCCCGTTATTACCGAAATAGATTTGTATAACTAGGAAGTTGAGGCCATGTTTTCTAAGTCACAAGGTGAAGGTGCGTACTAATTTAGCTCTTAAGCAGGTTTTGAGTAACCCGAATGTATCTGGTCGACTGGTGAAATGGGCTGTAGAGCTGAGCGAGTACGATGTGGTTTATGAACCAAGGGTGGCTATCAAGGCGCAAGTGTTAGCCGATTTTTTGCAGGAGATGGGACGACCAGCTGATGTGGACACGGAGGTAAAGGCATGGACACTATACACTAATGGTTCGACTATGGTGTCGGGAGCAGGGATGGCTATTGTGCTAACTAGCCCGGAGGGCGAAAATTTAGAGTTCGCGATTAAGTTGGGGTATAAAGCACCCAATAATGAGTCCGAGTACAAAGCTGTGTTGCAGGGTATCAAGATGGAGAACGATCTGGGAGCACGAAAATTGTGGGCATACACGGACTCTCAGTTGATAGCTTGTCAGTTCGATGGTTCCTTCAAAGCTAAAGAAGAGCGGATGGCAGTATATTTGAACAAACTGCGTGAAGAAGCAGCACGCTTTGAAGAATTTAAACTGGAGTATTTACCGCGAGTTGAAAACACTCGGGCGGATCAGCTCGCTCGGATAGCAGGAGCACTGGGGACTTGTGATACTCGGAAAGTCACATTGACGGAGTTAGGCCATAGTAGCGTGGAAAAAGGGAAGGAGATTATGGACATTGAGGTGAAAGATGATTGGTGCACACCTATATGGGATGTCCTCGGTAAAGCAAATGAAGGTGAAGAGAGACTGACAACGAAGGAGGCTAGAACGGTAGCTCGTTTTTGTATGATAAATGAGGAATTGTATAAAAGGTCGCGCTGCGGACCTTTTTTAAAGTGTTTAGCTAAAGAACAAGGGTTTGAGGTGCTGAAAGAGATGCATGAGGGCTATTGTGGCGATCACACGAAGGGAAAGGCGTTGGTGGGCATAACGTTGCAGGCTGGTTTCTTTTGGCCAGGGATGAAAGCCATGGCTAGCGACCTGGTGCGAACATGTAAGAAGTGTCAAATGCATGCACCGGTTATCCATATACCGTCAGAAGAGATGATGGTTATGAGCTCGCCATGCCCATTTGCGCAGTGGGGGATTGATATTGTAGGTCCTTTTCCAAAGACTCCGGGCAATAAGGAAAATCTGTGGTGGCAGTTTATTATTTTACGAAGTGGGTGGAGGCCGAAGCTGTCATAGGCATAAGCGAGCAGCACATGATGGATTTTATTTTTAACAGTATATTTTGCAGGTTCGGTGTGCCGCGAGTGTTGGTGTCTGACAAAGGGACCCAGTTTAATGGAAGAAAGATTCAAAAGTGGTGCAAAGAGATGGGAATGAAGCAGCGATTTGCTTCTGTGGCACATCCCCAAACTAATGGGAAAGTGGAGGTTACTAACTGTATAATTGTTCAAGGACTTAAGTTGCGATTGGAGAAAATTGGCGAGCTTTGGGAAGAGGAGCTCGCATCAGTCCTGTGGGCTTATCGAACAACTCCCCGAACCTCCACGGGAGAGTCGCCGTTCAGTTTGGTGTATGGTATGGATGCGGTTATTCCAGTAGAGATAGTGGGAGGCTCGCAGCATTTGGCGACATTTAATGTGGAGGAGAATGAGAGGTTAGCTCGGGGAGCGATTGAAACGATTGATGAGATACGAGATAAGGCTGCAGTTCTTGTTGAGCATTATAAACAAAGGATACAAGCTGCTTTCAACAAGGGGGTCAAGCATCGTTGTTTCCAAGTCGGTTATTTGGTGTGGAGGCGAGCTGACGCGCTACGTTTGACTAAGAAGTTGGAGCAAAATTGGGTTGCGCCATTCAAGGTAGTGAAAGTGTTTCGAGGAGGCGCGTATATACTTGGGGATGTAGCTGAAAAAGTCTTGCCTAGAAGCTGGAATGTGTGTCACTTGAAAAAATATTATGCTTAGAGGGTGGATGAAGGTGTTTTTGCGGGAGAAGGTAACTCTAGACCGGAGGGCACTTCTCCCGAACAAGGTTAGTGATGAGAAGTTGTGTTTTTTTTGATAAGTTGTATTTTTGTTGCGGTAGAAGGTAACTCTAGACCGGAGGGCACTTCTCCCGCACAGAGTTAGTGATGAGAAGTTGCGATGTGAAATTGTGTTTTGTGATAAGAAGTTGTAGTGCTGTGGCGGGAGAAGGTAACTCTAGACCAGAGGGCATTTCTCCCGCATAAGAGTTAGTGATGAGAAGTTGCGATGTGAAATTGTGTTTTGTGATAAGAAGTTGTAGTGTTGTGGCGGGAGAAGGTAACTCTAGACCGGAGGGCACTTCTCCCGCACAAGAGTTAGTGATGAAAGGTCGTGTTGAGAAGTTGTGTTTTTGTGGCGGGAGGAGGTAACTCCGGACCGGAGGGCACTTCTCCCGCATAGAGTTTGTGTTTTGGAAGTTGAGTAATTCTCGTGATATATAATAAATGAAGTTGCGCGAGTTAGTTTGATTTTCTGTGACTAAGTGTTTGTGATGTTTGATTTACATGTTTTTCTCATAATCTTATGGATGGTTGTTTTTGTACGAGCTAATCAGTTCGGAGTGCTGATTGGTTGTAGTGACTTTTTTTTTGCATAAACTTTAAAGTACAGGATTGTGAATGATTGGGAATTGGTAAGTCATGCATATATAGAATAAAATCAAAAAGTGTTTGCAGGAATAGAAGATTATTTATACAGGGTTGATAGCATGAGTACATCTTTCTTTCAGACAGCTTTGTCAGAAGTTGCAGGTGGGGGATTTTTAGTGCTGGGTTCAGGCACAGGTAGTAGGTCGTCCAATGGCGCCTCTAGCTCTGAGAGTACTCCGGTAGATAAGACAGCTTGATTTTGGCACGATAACCACCACTTCGCGTCAATCGGCTGCGTCCAATCGCCTTTGAAGCTGCTGAAGGGGGTTAGTTTGTCGATGAGAGCTGGGACGTCGGGGTTGTAGGAGACATTCAACGCTGCGACCTCCTCTTTGATCATTCCGGCAGCTGTGAAAAGCCACTACCGAGTCCCGACAGCCATCATGCCAAAATGGATGGAGGACTTCTGGAATGCCTCTACGAGTTCCTTCCTGTAGGCATTGATGAACTTCCTACCAGTTTCACTTGTGAGGAAGTTCCGCCGACCTTCAGACACGTCTTCTTTGCGAGAAGTTTCTACCTATTCTTGGAGCTTCTGATTTTGCAGTGTGAGCTCCCCGGCCTGTTTTTGTGCGTCCTTAAGCTCATTGCCTGTACGAACTCCCTCGTCCTTCAAGATGTTAACTTGGCTCTTCAAGATCAGCATTTCTTCTTCATGATCCTTCAACAACTTGATCGCACCATCCAGTTCCCCTTGTGTTAGCGATAGCTGCCGCGTTTGCTGTTCTGTCTGGGCGGTCAGCTCGTCGCATGTTTTTTGGAGTTCGCTCTCCGTCGATCGAGCCACTAACTCTTCAGATAGTTTAGAAATCAGGGGGCTCAGCTGCACCATAATATTTTATAAGATTTGGCAAGTGTGAGTTATATTAGGGAGAAAGAGTTTTTTTTAAGGTCTACCTGTTTGGCTATGCGCTCCTTGAGGAAGACCTGGATTTCCTTAGCGTTATCACATTGAGTCAGTCCTTTGCTCAGGTCTGGCGAGCAGGCGAAGGTCATGGCATGAGTCTTCTGGAGGCGTCGACGTTTTTGTTCAGGAGGGCTTGGACTCCTGGCAGCCGGTTTCAGGGGGTGTTTCCCTTTGGCCTTTTCAAATCGCTTTATTATCGGAATCTCCTCTACGTAGTCATCTTCTGCTCCGATCCAGAAGGCCTGATTCAATGCCACATCTACGTTAACTGGAGGAGGTATTGGAGCGATGGCGGGCTGTGGAGAAGGTTGTTCTTTGGTTGTCTCAGAGCGAGCTGCGGCACATCTGTTGATGAACGCAACTACAGTGGTAAGAAGAAATGTTATTATTCAGTTTTAGGAAAGAGAACTGATGTATAATTGTAATACTTGGAAAACCTACCAAACTCAGACTCGGTAAGGGCAAGATCTGGTTCGACTGGGCGAGAGTCGATGCCCACATACTGAAAGACATCAGATCGGCTGGTAAGCAGAACCATGTCGAATGGGCGCTTGCTCCATTTCGAGAGCTGATCAGAACATTTTTTTTATAAAGCGGGAAGATCTTTGAGGCTGGGAGTAGGGGATTATTTTGGTATGTGGTCTTTTAGTTCGGTTAAAAAGGGCCATCCCTCAGTGTTGTGTAAAAAGAAAAAATTTCTCTTCCACTCAAGTACTTTATTTGGAGGATTCACTAAGAAGCGAGCTCTTCCAGTGCGAGTAGAAAGATAGAAAGAATGACTCTGGTATTTTATTTGATAACAGAAATGGAAAAAATCCGGATCAGGCTATGTTTCACCTAAAAATATGATACTTCCTGAAAAATGATGTGCCTTCCCGACCTGCACACAAACACACGTTAGAAAGGACCACCGGTGGTTTTCCGGTGGAAACCTCTCCGATGCTTAAGTCAGAAAGCGTATGAGGTGTTTTTCAGGAAACAAAGAAGGAATGCACAAAAGAATGACATACCTTACTCAGCCTTGGGGCTGAAGTATTTATAGTTTCTCCCAGTGGGGACCCCAGCCGGGATCTCAGGAGCACATGCCGCGAATCAGGGGCCACTGTGCAAAAAATTCTGACAAGTGGTCCCACTTGTCTCTTTTTGGAAGCCCATGAAGCCAGATCTTCCTTGGGGCTGCTCTTTCCTCTCGATCTTACATTTCAAAATCGGAAAAGCAGCTCAAATTCTGCCCTGTTCTCTAAATATGTCTTATTTGTCTCCCCGAGGCGGGCTTACAAGCCTGGCCTGTCTTGGGCCAATCTTCTAGAGGTTCTCATAAGGGTTCCTTCTTGAATCAAGCTCAGTTTAATCTCCCTTAGGGATGAGATCGGACCTTTCTTAGAGAAAGAACTAACCAAAAACCACCGGTCATCCTGACCTGGCTACGCTCCCTATATTTTCCACCAGGTGATGTGAGATCAGGTCTACCCCACACCAGGTCTGACTAACTTTTGTCCCATCAACTCCTCCCCCCAAAACAGTGGGGGTAGAACTGTAAAATTTGAGGGCTACCTTGGTACAGTATGACCCCACCACCTTTAATGTTGCTCGTACAGGTGCGAATCCCGAGAAATTTGCCTTACAACCAGGCCTAATTATTGTCATTAGTGGTGTCGGCCCATATTCCTAGACGGTTACCATTCTCACACGTCTTCCCAAGTACTGAAAAGTCAGCGGCACATGACCTACCCTAGGACGCTTGGCATTCCGGCTCATCACCTAGGGTACTGTTCATCTGCCCGTATTAAATGCGGGGATCCCATCAAATCCCGCTTTCCTCGATGTTCTTTTTTTGAATTTTATCCGTCTTGCCTTTTATTCCTGCTGGCCTTCCTAGTTCCTCACTTTTTAAGATTTGCCTTCATAGCAACTATCAAATTTCTCTCTCTCTTCTTTTTTTTTCTCTAGCACGTCCGGCGAAATCTTTCCGACTCGATTTCCTTCTCGCTCAGTTTCCCCGATCATCTTCATAGAACAGGTACTTCCCCTGCTTCCTTACACTCTTTTTTATATTATGTCATCCTCTTCTCCTCGTTCTAATTCTGCCATGGAGGTCTCGTCGGAGCATCCGGCAAATTCCACCTCCTTCGTGGACTTGTCACTTTCAGAGTCGCCTCCGACGGCTCCTCTGGTGGAGGCTCCGCTGGTCCTCTCTTTTCTTTCTCATGATAACATAATATGCATAGTGAGTAACCAGACTCTCAGAGATATACGCGCCACCTTCCATATCTCGGACGAGTTTGTTTTTACCAGTCCGGCGCCTGACGAGAGGGCCTCATCGCCTCCTCTCCACTACCTGGATTTCTATGTGGATCAATTCCACGCCGGCCTCAGTTTTCCGGTTCACCCCTTTATCCTAGCCGTTTCCCGGATGTATCAAATTCTGGTACATCAGTTTTTGCCCAACTCCTTCCGGGTCATGGCTGACTTTCACTTAGCGGCCCAATATTCTAGGATCACCCCCACGGCTCAGCTCTTCTATTCCTTGTTCCAAGCCAAGAGCTCTTCTAGCTTTTTCTATCTATCTGCCAGATCTGACGTTCATTTCGTTACTGGTCTTCCTACTTCTCACAAGGCCTGGAAGAAGAAGTTCTTCTTCGTCCAGTGCTCAGGAAATTAGGGCTTCTCCACCACTTCTATCAGCCTCCTGCCCCCACAAGCACCTCTTTCTCGTGGAGACAGACCCCCACACATAGTCAGTGAAATTGATACCCTTAATCAAGACACTCTTGACTTAACCCAGGTCCTTAAATCCGACCTGTTGAATTTTTTTAATACCCAACAAGAGAACGGGCCTCTGCCTTCCAATATTGGTCTATTTCTGGGCTTAACCACACATCCCCCCCTCCCCCCCTTTTTTTCTTTTTTTATACTATCGTTTATTATCTCATACCCTATTTTCTCTCGTTTTCCTCCTTTCAGTAGGGATGATTCAAGCACGCATGGCCGCGAAGAAGAAGAAAACAGCGGGTGGCGGCCAGAAAAGCCCTTTAGGTGAAGTTGTCAGAGCTTCCGCCTCTCCCCCACGGAAACAACCACCTTAGCTACCCGACCCATCAACCAGCTAGGGCTCCACGAGCGGAGCCGATACCTCCGTCGGCAGCACGGGAAACCCCCGAACAGGTCAGGGGTGTTTTTCCTGAGTCTGCCGCCCGGGCATCGACCAACCCGACAGAGATGAACTTTGGGGATGAGCAGAAACTGCAAACCCGGAAGCGCAGGCGCACTGAGACCAGATCTGCCCCAGAGGCTACTCCACTAGTGCCCCCCATCCCAATCATTCACACTTTTTCAGGTCTATTTTGAATTGCCCTGGGGAGGTGGCAACACAGTTCATGATGGGGCTAGCTCCTAGTGCTGACCGCCGCACTGTGGAAAAGATGTCCGATCTTGAGGTGATCAAATCCTAATGTATGGTATAGGCGCAGGTAAGAGCTTCTTTTTTTTTTTTTGTATCCTTAGTCTTCACAAGTTTCCCGCTGACCTGATCAAGGAGCATGAAGACCTGAAAGAGAAGGCAAAACGACTAGTCTCCAGAGCCCAAGAGAGTCACGCAGCTGCTCAAGAATTGAAGGTCAAGCTGTAGTCTTCCGAGGTGGAGGTAGGGTTGTTGAAGGCCGAGCTGGCGAAGATGCGATCAGAGCTTCATGACGCCAAAGAATCAGAGGGCAAGCAACGTGCACTGGCTCTTATTCGAGAGCAAGAGCTCAAAGATAAGGTCCGGCAAGCTCGGGCCCATGGTGAAGTTGATGGGGAAAATAGAGGCCATACAGAGGGGCGAGCAGAGGGTCGACTGGAATTCCTCAACTTAGAGGAGGGATTACGCCCGATACAATTAACCAGGGAAACCACTCGCCGAGCCTTCATAGGATCGATCGAGCTGTACGACATCTTAGTCCCTGAGGCCGAGGTGTATTATAACCTAGGTCTGGATGCTCAGGATAAGTGGGTAAGCGAAAATCCTTCCATTCCCTTCGACCGCTCTGTCCCTCTTGAGACCCCTCCTGAACCCACAGGCTTCTACCACGTCGCTGAGGATGACCGTCTACAACAGGTAGATGCCGCAACTTTTGCCAACCATGTATGCCAGGTGTTTTGTTCTATCTCCTCCAGCTCTTCTCCCCCCCAGAACAGTCGTTGGCCATAGTGGCGGCATCAGCTGTAAATTCTCCAACCTTCGCCAATTTGGGAGAACTACAAGGTGCTGCTCAGTTTGAAAAGGACTTTGGTGAAGTGTCCCGAGCTGAGGACCCGGTCGAGGAAGAGCTGACGGCGGCGGATTATGGGGCGTAGCTCAGGATGTTTTGTCCTTCCAGGCCTTTGTAATGTTTATCTCATTGACAGATCTGTTTGCTAGCCTGTGTGGCTGATCTGTCTTACTTTATTTGCTAGATTGTACTGAACAATTTCCGTTTTTATAATAATGATATTTTGTCTTGTGGTAACTCTTGATATTCTAGGGGTTTCCTTATTTTCCGGAAACCCTAGTACTATTTATTCTCTGGCACGTGCCTGATATCCTTTATATATGAGTAAGTATGAATCATTTTTCTTCAATTATTTAAGCTGGCTTCCTCCCCTCTCCTTGAAGAACTAGATATTGTGAATCGGAAATATATGTCCCTGGTCATTGAACACTTTAAGCTTTCTGATAAGCTGACCATGCTAAGAGAGAAAATTGGCTATTTTTTCTGCCTCCTGGAAAGGAAGAGGCAGAAGAAACGCCACTACAAATGGGAATGGGTTGAGCTTCCTCAAGTCAATAGCCAGCTACAGGAAGAGAAAGCTGATCTGATGGAGTCGGTGGCCCGTCTGATCATCGCTACCGGCGAGGCGCATGATCTTTTCGAGCAAGCCAACAAGTACCGCCAGCGTTTTCATGAGACAGAGCGTGAGCTTTGGCGTGTTCGCCAAGCTTTGGCTTCAGATCGGAGGGCTCCTCGTGGATGAACACCTGTATTTGGATTTTTTTTTCGTCATTCTGTAATCAAAATTGCCGACCTTCGTAGAAGGTGTGTGCAATCTGCTTTTTGTATTTTCCCAGAACTTGATGAATGAAATATCTTCATAATACATTAATTGGATTTTCTCCTCGAAGAGTCATGAAAAGTAAGGCTTTTTAATGGCAACCAATTCTGGTGTTTTGCCTATTTGTATGCAATTTTTCATTCGCCAGGATATCATGATAAATATAAGGGCTTAAAAATTTTAATCGATTCATTTCTGTTCAAACATGCGAATTGTGTTTTTCCAAGCGCTTAGCCAATCCAAGTTTATTAGACTTACCCTATAAGGCCTCCGCCTTTAGTCAGGTCTTGCTTAGGGCTGATCAAACAAGGCAAGCATTTCTTGGGCTTCAGGCCGTTGATCAGGTCAGGCATTAATGCAGGTCTGCATACTTAGGCAGCCTGGCGTAACCTGTTTAAACAAGTAAGAATATTTCATGGGAAGCCACCCTAAGTCCATCCTGATGTTTTTGGCAACCAGGTCAGGAAATTGGGGTATCCGCTTTTAGCCAATCCTGGCTTAAACTGACAATCAGGTTAGGAAATCGAGGCATCCGCCCTTAGCCAATCCTAGCTTAAACTGACAATCAGTTTAGGAAATCGGGGCATCCGCCCTTAGCTAATCCTAGCTTAAACTGACAATCAGGTCAGGATGTAAACTTTTGTGCACCCCTTTTTAATAAATTAATTTAAAAGCACGTTAGTTTGCTCGCAAGAGTACGAGGTAACTGTAGGGTGATAAGTTCGACTTGAGTCGTATCTCTCGAGGAAACAACTGTTCGGTCTTTCGGATGTTTTTCTCAATGTATGAACTAAAATAAAATACATGTACAATTGGAGTTTTAAAAGAGATTGAGTTGATCATTATATACTAAAACAATAATTAAACTAAAACTAATTAAACTAAATACTTTAAACTAGATAATCGACTACGAGCTATAATTAAACTATCAATAATACGCAACCATAAATTAAACCTAATTAACGAATCTAAGAGCATGAGCATAAGAAATTACCACTAAGCAATGAATCATAAGAATCTAAGATTAATGAATAACTAAG
>BMAC01000260.1:930865-960979 GCA_014905375.1 Phtheirospermum japonicum | reverse complement strand
TAAACCTAATTAACGAATCTAAGAGCATGAGCATAAGAAATTACCACTAAGCAATGAATATGGCTTAAACTGACAATCAGGTCAGGAAATCGGGGCATTCGCCCTTAGCCAATCCTGGCTTAAATTCACAATCAGGTCAGGAAATCGGGGCATCCTCCTGTAGCCAATCCTGGCTTAAACTGACAATCAGGTCAGGAAATTGGGGCATCCGCCCATAGCCAATCTTGGCTTAATGAAGATGCTTTTAAATTGTGGTAAAACGGGAATAGACCTGCATTATCATTTAATAAAATGTTTATAAGTTTACATTTATACATAAAATTTCCGTAAGTTTGCAATGTTCCATGCACGAGGAATTTCAGCTCCATCCAGCTCTTCCAACTTATAAGCGCCACCCGCTAAGACTTGGGTGACTCGAAGTGGTCCCTGCCACGCGGTATCCAGCTTTCCTTTTGCTTTTCCAAATCAGCTCTTCTTAAAACCAGATCTCCAACCTGGAGATGCCTCTTGATCACTGACTTATCGTACATTGCTTTTATTCTTCCCTTGATGTGCGCCTTTGTGATAGCATCTCTGTCCCTTTTCTCCTCCACCAAGTCCAGAGCATCCTTAATTAACAGCTCATTTTGTTCCTCAACTAAGTTCTGGACTCGATGAGTTTCCATACTAATCTCGGTGGGGACCACAACATCCATACCATAAACTAAGCTAAATGGCGTTTCCCCTGTACTCTCCTTAGGATTAGTTATGTACGCCCATAGGGTTGAACTAAGCTCGTCGACCCATCTACCTCTGGCCTTCTCTAGACGTGTCTTGATCCCATGTACTAGTATGCGGTTGGTCACTTCAACTTGACCATAGGCCTGCAGATGTTAGACAGATGTGAGATGCTGATCAATTTTCATTTTCACACACCAGGCTTTGATTCTGGCACCCATGAACTGGGTGCCATTATCCGAGATCAGGATTCGAGGAATGCCAAATCTGCACACAATGTTTTTCCATTAAAACTTCATCACTACATCTTCTGTGATCTTTGCCAAAGCCTCGGCCTCCACCCATTTACTAAAATAATCAATGGCCACTATTAAGAACCTCTTTTGGGCAGGTGTCATAGGGAAAGGACCAACCAATTCGATTCCCCATTTGGCAAAAGGACAGGGAGAGCTCATCGTCATGAGCTCTTCCGCGGGCTTGTGTATCAAGGACGAATTTTTCTGACACTTTTTGCAAGTACGCACAAAATCCTCCGCCTCTTTTCTCAGTTGTGGCCAGAAATATCCTGCACGCAAGATCTTGCTGGAGAGGGATCTTGCACCTATATGGTTGCCACAACATCCCTCGTGGACTTCCCTGAGAACATGAGTTCCTTCTTCTCGGCTTAGGCATCTTAAGAGGGGCTTCCCAAACCCTCTCCGAAATAGCTCTCCCTTAATCAAGCAAAATCGGGCAGCCCTGATTTTTACCTTCACCAATTCTCTCTTGTCTTCTGGCAGTACTCCCTTTTCCAGATACGTTTTCATGGGGGAATGTCACTCATCTCTCTCAATTACCGATCACACCTGCTCTGTCCCAAACTCTGTATCTGCTCTCAGTAGGGTGATCACCCTTTCCTGGCAATCCGTAGCTAAGCTAGCTACCTTCGCCAGATAGTCAGCTCTTCCATTCTCTTCTCCGGGGATTTGAAGGACCGCCAGGGCCCTCATTTCCTTAGCAAGTTCTCTAAACTTAGCTAGGTAATTCTGCATGCTCTCTTCCCTTGTCTCAAAATCCCCACTTATTTTCTTGCAGACCAGCTGGGAATCCACCCTAGCACATATCTTCTCTTCCCCTAAATCTCTCGCCATCTGGATTCCTCTTAGGAGGGCCTCATACTCAGCTGCGTTGTTGGACAGCGCATAGTTCAAACGTATGGCATACTCGGTGGATACACCCGCCGGGCCTATTAAGACTATTCCTGCCCCACAGCCCTGGTTTCCTACAGAGTCGTCCGTGAAGATTATCCATTCTTTCGCCTCTTCAGGAGGGCAGGCCATTTCTTGCATAAAGTCAGCCAATGTCTGAGCTTTGATTGCTATCCGTGCCTCAAAATTAATATCAAACTCACTAAGTTCAATTATCCACCTCACTAGGCGTCCCGAAGCCTCTGGCTTATCCATAATTGCTTTCAAGGGTAGTTTAGTTCTAACAATGATACCGTGTGAAAGGAAGTAAGGGCGTAGCTTTCGGGCAGTTCCCACTGGAGCGAGCATGTCACGCTCCAATTCTACATATCTCAACTCTGCCTCATGCAAGACCTTGCTCCAGTAATAGATCGGTTTTTGTATCTTACCTTCTTCCCAGATCAAAACCGTTCTAACCGCCCGCTTTCCCACGGACAAGTATAAGATTAGAGGCTCCCCTTGAACTTGTTTTGTAAGCAAGGACATGTTGGCCATATATTCCTTCAACTTTTGAAATGCCTCTTGGCATTTATCATCCCACTGGAATCGTTCTCTTTTCTGCAAAGCTTGAAAAAATGGAAGGCTCTTCTCAGCCGAGCGCGAGACAAAACTACTCAAGGCCGCTACCCGTCCAGCCAGGCATTGCATTTCTTTAACATTTTTTGGAGGCTGCATATCCATAATCGCCCTAACCTTTTCAGGATTTGCTTCAATACCCTTCTCTTTCACCATATAGCCCAGGAATTTTCCAGCTCGTACTCCGCACATGCATTTTTTGGGGTTGAGCTTCATTCTGTATCTTCTCAGGGTATCGAAAGTCTCCCTCAGGTCGTCCACATGCGAGCTCGCCTTCGCACTCTTCACTAACATGTCATCAACGTAAACCTCCATATTCCTTCCCAGCTTGATTTTGAACATTTTATTCACCAATCTCTGGTATGTGGCCCCTGCGTTCTTAAGCCCGAACGACATGACCACATAACAATATGTCCCTTTTGGGGTTATAAAACTAACCCGCTTTTGGTCGTCCTTATCCAAACGGATCTGGTGGTAGCCCTGCGAGGCGTCCACCATACTCAGGAGTTTGCAGCCTGAAGTAGAATCAACCAGCTGGTCTATCCTTGGCAATAGATAATGGTCTTTTAGGCAGGCTCGGTTAAGGTCTCAAAAGTCGATGCACATGCGCCAATCGTCCTGGGTTTTCGGGACCAGCACAGTGTTGGAGAGCCACTCAGGAAATTGTATTTCCTTAATGTCATTAGCCTTGAACAGCTTTTCCACTTCAGCTTCTATAATGTCTTCCTTCTCTGGCCCGAAATAACGCTTCTTTTGTTTGACCGGATTTACCCCAGGGCTGATGTTGAGGCGGTGTTCAGTCATGTTTGGATCAATCCACACCAGGTCTTAAGGAGACCAAGCAAACACATCTGCACTGTCCCTTAACAATAACACCAGGTCTGTCAGGACTTCCGGACTGAGAGTTGTTCCTACGCGGAGGACCCGACTCTCGTCCCCTGGAACCAGCTCTACCATCATCAATCCCTCCTCTCTCTGATTCGATTTAGGCCTATCTTCCGTTCGGGCTCTCTTAGCCTGTCTTTCCTCTTCGTTTCGCCTGATGCTTTCTACATACGTCTGCCTCGACGCATATTGATCTCCTCTTGCTTCGCCTACTCCATCCTGGGCAGGAAATTTCAGTTTCATGTGGTAGATTGAGACTACTGGCTGAAATTTGCTTAGGGAAGATCTTCCCAACATCACGTTATAGGAAGAGGCTACGTCTACTACCAAGAACTTGAACGTCTTGGTCTGTCTAAATGGCTCATCTCCTAACGTAACCAAAAGGTTAACTGATCCAAGGGGTTTCAACACACCCCCTGCAAATCCGACCAACGAGGTTGTGACTTCTTCCAGCTCCACATCCAAGTCCATCTTCTTAAAGCAATCGTAGAACATGATATCTGCTGAGCTTCCCGTGTCTACAAAAATGTGTCGGACGTTGTAATTGGCTATGGTGGCCGTGATTACCAAGTCATCCATGTGGGGAGCTAAGATCCCGTCCTCATCTTCTGACCCAAAGCAAACATTTGGGTTCGGTGCTACTTGCCCAATTTCTCTTCACTTCCTCACCAGGTCTCGTGCCGCATGAACATAGCTGTTTTGGGTACGTCTGGAATGTTCATCCCATTCACCTCCAGTGATCATCTAAATTTCCCCTCGAATGACTTGGGCTTGGTCATTCTGTCGCCTTCCACTTCGCCCACTGTCCTGATCACGTTTATTCTGAAATCGATTATGGCTTCCCTGACCAGACCTGGTCTCTTCCCTTCTCATTCGAACATATTCTTTAAGGTGCCCTGCCAGCACTATCCTTTCCAGCTCGTCTTTCAAATGAGTGAACTGATCTATGTTGTGCCCGTACTCATTGTGATATCTGCAAAATCGGTCAGACCTTTCCTTTCTCGGCTTCTGGGAATAGGTTTTGAGCCATTTAAGATCTGGATGCCTCTCAATCGCTTGCAAGATCTCTCCCTGAGGGGTCGCCAAGGGAGTATACTTATCAAAACGAGGTCGTCCGCCAACCAGGTCTGCCCTTAATCTCTTCAGAGGTGCTCTCTCTTCTCTTTCATATCTTTACCTCTTCTTTTCTCCCTCATCTTTGACTTTCAGGGCTTCCTCCAGATGGATGTATTTTTCAGCCCTTTCTAAAAGCTCTCCAAATTTTAGGGCTAGCTTCACAACCAACGACTGAAAAAACTCCCCTCGTCTGAGGCCTTGTGCCAGTGCGTTCACAAGGAGCTCTTCCGATGAAGAAGGCACCTCCATCTTTGCAGTCGTAAACCTATTGATATAAGCACGCAAGCTCTCATTCTCTTTCTGTTTTAAGCTAAACAGCTAAAGCGGCATCTTCTGGTATTTCCTACAGCTGGTGAACTGGTGCAGGAAGGCTGAGCTAAACTCGTCAAAATTGCTAATGGAGCACGGCGGTAGCTGGCTAAACCATAGATGGGCCGACTTGGTGAAAGTCATTGGGAAGATCCAGCACATGACTACGTCAGAGAACTTATGTACTGTTGTTGTGATCTCAAATCGGCTCAGATGATCCCACGGATCAGTAGTCCCATTATACTCAAAACATAGGGACCTGTAGGAAGCTAGCACGTCATCGCGCATGACCTCCTCGTTAAATGGCGTACCTCTCCTTTCCTGAACCGCACCATCACTCGCCTTCTTCCTCTTAAATTCTCTTACCTCCTTCTGCAGTCTCAGCATCTTCTCAACCAAGCCTGAATTGGTTTGACTGGATGTTTCGCTATCGGAGGTGGAGAAGTGCTCATCCCTGTCTTGAAGGGGAGTCCGATTTGTAAGGTGGTTGCGCAACGGCTCGGTTGCTGCCAGTGGGACCATTTGATCTGGCCGCTCGCCGGATGGTGGGGTTTAAATCTCAGCGAATTTTTTCTTCGCGACTGCTTCTACAGCCTTACCGATTAGCTCAGACAGTTGCCTGAGAAGGATGTCATTTAATAATTTACCAACGGCAGGCGTTGGTCCACCGGATGGGGGTGGCCCGGTGTCTGATCCAGCTGCAATTGACGGCTCTGCCTCCTCAGGCCTTGCCGCTGGTGTCTCTGCTGAGCGTGGCATTCCCCACGGTGCGGCGGAGCTGGGGGTTCCACCAAGCTCTCCTACCAAGTTCCGTCGTAAACCATCTGAAGCCATTTAAAACCCTCACGTCTTAGCTCAAACATTCCCACAGACGGCACCAATTGTTTTACCCAAAAATATGATAATTCCTTAAAACTGATGTGCCTTCCCGACCTGCACACAAACACACGTTAGAAAGGACCACCGGTGGTTTTCCAGTGGATACCTCTCCGATGCTTAAGTCAGAAAGCGTACGAGGTGTTTTTCAGGAAACAAAGAATAAATGCACAAAAGAATGACATACCTTACTCAGCCTTGGGGCTGAAGTATTTATAGTTTCTACCAGTGGGGACCCCAGCCGGGATCTCAGGAGCACATGCCGAAAATCAGGGGCCGATGTGCAACAAATTCTGACAAGTGGTCCCACTTGTCTCTTTTTGGAATCCCAGGAAGCCAGATCTTCCTTGGGGCTGCTCTTTCCTCTCGATCTTACATTTCAAAATCGAAAAAGCAGCTCAGATTTAGCCCTGTTCTCTAAATATGTCTTATTTGTTTCCCCGAGGCGGGTTTACAAGCCTGGCCTGTCTTGGGCCAATCTTCTAGCGGTTCTCATAAGGGTTCCTTCTTGAATCAAGCTTAGTTTAATCTCCCTTAGGGATGAGATCGGACCTTTCTTAGAGGAAGAACTGACCAAAAACCACCGGTCATCCTGACCTGGCTACGCTCCCAATATTTTCATCCAGGTGATTTGAGATCAGGTCTACCCCACACCAGGTCTGACTGACTTATGTCCCATCAGGCTGTGTCTTATAATATTGGGAAAATGATTGTAACTATCCTGTACTATACGCGTTATTTGGGTTTTTGTAATTTAATGCATCTTGTACTTCACAAAACTCCGAAAGTGCATCCTCCGACCAGCCAACTCGCCCCAACTCGCTGGAACTCATCTAGTCTCGTGAGTGAGGTTGCATATTTTCAAACCCATATACTTTAGGTGAGTTCCGGCAAATTTATTATTTATTTAAAACTAGTTCTGACCTATTTTATTAAATATTTTACTAAATATGCAAACTCACCAAATTTCTTATTTAATAAATAATATATTCTATTTATTTAATAAAACTAGTTCCGGCATATTTTCTCACCTAGTCTCACAAGAAATAAATAATAAATTTTTTTTTGTATATTTGTTTTTTCTAAATTTTGTATAGTACAGGATGCACTTTCAAAATTTTGTATAGTACAGAATGCATTAAATTACAAAAAAAAACGTTAGGATGCAAACTCAAAAAATGCGTATAGTACAGGATGCATATAATTTTTTACCTTATAATATTTACATAATATGATATAGCTCGCTAGGTATTTCATGGAGTTAGGGGTCAGTTGTAAGAGGGGTATTTTGTACAGGAGAGAGATTTTGATATAAAAAGGATGTGGGGGAAATCTCAGGCCCGCCCTAAGTAGCTCGTCAAAGAGAGTTATATGGTTGGGGGACGGGTTCAAGGGGTCCATGTGAAGGATGTTTGGCAAAACCATTTTTGCACTCTCGGGTAGGTTAAGGGTTTGTTTAAATTTTTCTAGCTTCTCCGGGTCGGGAAGTAGCCAGTAATTATCTTTAATTTCCCTAGTGAAAAGGGATGAAGAAGGTATGTCGGTGGCCTTTACGGAGCGAGCTACGGATACTGGGTTTTCTATAAAATTCTCGCAGGATGGTGGATTGCTAGGTTTTGACAGAGAGATGCCCTCTGGGATAGTTACGAGGGCTAAAGGGGCAGGAGAGTTTTCGGATATGTTGTCCACTAAAGATTGAGTCTCAGTATGGGCTCTAGTTTAAGCTTCTTATCCCGACCAACTGATATCCCCCTCTGGCTCGTCGCGAATGCCGGGAGGGGTAGAGTCTATTTGTTTTCGTCTTCTCTTGAAAAGATAGGGGTTTTCAGTAGGGTTTGATTCAGGGGAAAGGCTTGAGCTTTGGGAATTGGGGTTGAAGGATGCTAATTCCATCGTAAATTAAACAATACCAGGGGAGGGGATAACACAGAATAACAGTAACTCAGCAGATGCAATTACATTTCTAAACAATGAAGTTAAATTATTGTAAAAGAGAAGAGATCTGGGGACTTAAACATTTTCGGAGAACTGGAGGTCGGTGTAAAGTCGTGTGTTATTGAGAAATCTTTGAGAACCTGCTGGGTGATGAGTTTTGTTGCGGAGAAAAAATGGCATCCCTTTTTGCTTGTAGTTGTGTAAAATGACAACTGAAGGGAGAAAAAGGGGGTTTTGTGTAGAGCTGACGACTAATAAGAGCAGGAATATGGGTAGGGTTTCAAGGAATGTTTTGGGCTATTTATTTTGGGCCCACTATGTTTATTATACTACGAGAAAGGGGGAAGGTGACACGTGCCCGACATGGCATCAATCTGCATTTAATGAAACTTAAAAGGGATGAGATAGATAGAGCGAGGCGTGTTTTGACTTTTGGGGTCGTTTATGATTGCGTTTTTGAAATTGTTGAGTTCGAATATGATTTCAGGTCGGTAGATAAAAGTTGTGCGGTTTCAGGTCATCATATATACAGTTTGGGGATTTGGTCAGGGGACTTGCAAGTCGTCCCTCGCGAGGTGATTCTACTATCTTAAGAAAAGCGAGCTCAGCGAGCTGAACTTTTGTGGTCGCATGTATACTTGATAATTTACAGTGGGATGATTAGTATTATAACTCGATTTGTTGAGCTGTGTTATCCTGAAAAACGGTTTGGTAAGGTAGAGTAGTGATTTATTTTTGTGTTTATGTTGTATTGTTGTTTTTAGTGGTTGTGCTCTTTTGATTCTGTTTTACATGTCCTACCTGATCTCATACCTCAATCAACTAGAACATGGGGGACTAGATGATACGGACCAAAATGTTCATACGTAGTATTATTTGATAAATGAGGGTATTTGTGGTAAGCGACCTCATTTCCTGGAAAGGGTGTTCTTCTGCGAAGTAAGCGAGCTGGATGGTTCCTTTGGAGAAGTGGGCGAGTTGATTTGTGAAGTAGCGACCTGGAGTATGAGGATGAGTTCTCATATAGGGTCACGACCTCTTATTTTTTGTGTAGTGTCTGAGCTCGGTTATGGGATTTATGAATATCAAGCTTGTGGGCTCAATATGAATGGTTTATGGAGTCCTGGCGGACTATATGGAAAGAATAATAGGTTCAGGCCTATTATGGTAAGAGATTTATTATTTGTATATTATTTATGGGAATTTAACATATAGAAGGAGTTCTAATTCTGAGTCGGTGGTAGTGTCATGGTATTTATAGAATTGTGGTGGGAGAAGGTAACCCTAGAACGGGGGGCACTTCTTTTATCTCTATAAAAGGAGGTGCATACCTCTCATTCTTTTAAGTTGATCTTCCTTTATCGTATTAAAGAGTTTTTTATAGTAGTGTGAGTGTTTTGAGTTGTGACTTGCTTTTGACTTAAGTATCGGAGGACTTTGACGGGTTCGAAATTCGACCCGTTCGAGGTGCTGTTTTGCAAGACCAGCAAGGTCGCTAGGAGGTTCGTTGAGGGCTTGGCAGGTCGCTGTGACGTGTTTGGGATATATTTCAGGTCGCTGATCTCTATTTTGAGATTAGTACCCCATATTCTTGGTAACCAATCGATTTGGATTTATCACAATCTATTAGTTTGCCTAACATAAAAATTGAAATAATCTAATTGTTACAACTACATGAACAATGGTATATTAAATGTGCCATTCTTTAAATGATTTTTGTTCATGAGAACTTTTATTTTGTATTTAATATTAAATTTCCTCTATGGATTTAATACAAATTCTTATGTGTTCTATATGCAATTCGCTCAAAATATATTTTCAATTGATTTTTTTTAATATTGGTTTCAAAATATAGAGGTTACAATCGATATCAAAGCATTATAGTTCTAGATACTTGCTAAAATATTCACAACGTCATTATCACAAAATTGGGAGTAATTTTTTAAGGCAAAATAGTTGAGTTTTAAATTAATTATGTCGGATTTGACATGTTACGCCTACTTCTACAAGGTATTCATTATAGTTTTACAAAGAGCAAGTTTCATGTTTAAAGTTTTTCGAGAGCATGATCTACATTTACATTTACATATGATATACATGAGTCGTATTTACAATTGCTGATAAATATTTATATATCCTTACAAGAACTAAGATACATTTACATTTACAGATGATATACATGATTCGTATTTACAAGTGCTGATAAATATTTATATATCCTTACAAGAACTAAGATACACCAGTGTGAATACCCACGAATTTCGCAGGCAATATAAGAACGACATAAAATATAAAATTTATTAAAAATTTTTATTAATTTCAGAAAGTAAGAATTAGACATTTTTTAAAATGTATATTTTATATTGTCATCATTCTAACGTATATGTCATCAATGTTACTAAAAAAAGAATATCAATTTGTGATTTACGTTGGCTCATAAACTAAAGTTTTATAGAACAATGCGAGACAATAAAAAACTTAATTATTTTTACAAAAAAAGTGTAAGTGAAGTTCAATACTTTAACTGTATTTTATATCTTTGTAACTTTTTGAAATGTAATTATATATATTGTAATATTCTCAATAGATATAAATTAAATTCAAAGAAAAATAACATCTTTATAGTAATTAACCGAGGGATAAAATAGCGTGGGCACAGTTTTCTAAAGCCTAAAAATATGGATAGAGCCTCAAGGGGAGAAAAGAGAAAAAAAAAAAACAAAAAAAAAAACTGAGGAATCTAAAGCTTGACTGTTTGTTTAAAGATAGATTAAAAGTATATATTAAGGCTAAACAACTCAAAAACTACTATTACAACAATACAAAATCTTGGCCCATTATTTCATAAAGTATGTAGCCAGAACATTGCAGCAATCCCTGCTTCAATGTTACGCAATACAGATGTAATTATTTATATTTAATTAAGAATATTAAATGGATTAACATGCTAAAAAAAAGATACCAAAGTGTAATAAGTAGAAATAAAGTGTCATGAGTGTAAATACCCATTAGTTGTGTGACTTTAGATAATTGTTATATATTGCTCGCTTTGATTGTGCCTATAATTTTGTCACCAATGTCTCATGCCCAGTTTAACAATTAAAAGTAATTACAAATCTCAAAAGATATTTGTAAAATATAATTAGTTTTCATTTGTAATTAGAGTAAACCTCAGGGGTAGTTTTTATAATATTCCTTTCTAATAGCATAGTAGTTCAAAAATCAAATACAAAAAATACAGAAACAAAAAAAAAAAAGGGAGAGTATAATTCATCTCCATAACAAATTGTTGATAGGAAGAAATCTGAAAGAGTTTATTGAAGTGCAATAAAAACTCTCAATTAATTGGTAGCATAAACTTACTGAAAACAGAGAAAAAGGAGAAAAGCAAAAAAACTTGGGTAAGATACGTAAGACTTTTTTTTTTTAAATTTAAAAGTATAACCATACAACTTAAGTCTTATATCAGACAGGCCTACTAAAAAAAGAATGCACATCATTGTCAAGTACTTTTCAGGATGTGTGAAGAAGAAACTAAGAAATACAGTAGATCTTAAAACTGATAAAGGAAAATGAGATAGATAGTTGAAAAAGAGATTCTATATTTAAGAATAACGTTCGACTAAAGTTAAGTCACAAATAACAAAAACAACATCTCAATAACAGATCAGTATGCAATTTACTAAAAACCAACAAAAAGTGATTGTAAATTTCTGGTTTAAAAATGTTGTTTTAATTTTTAGTGTTTTCATATGCCATATTCTGCTTCTAATGCAATATAACTTAATCGCAGTCTAAAAGCTCTAAAGTTATAATTTTCCTGGACTTTTACCTTTTAATTCTAATTTTGAACTACTATCGGTTTCTGCTGCAATAAATCACTTTTTCTAAAAATATAAGTTCATCAAATTTTGCAAAATCATATATGTTGTTCACAATTAGATAATTAAAACAAAAACTGAATATAGCCAATGATATCAAGCCATGGTTGGTGAATTTACAGGGTTTTAAAGCCTATTTCAAAAACGGGACATGTTCTCTTTGATGCTTCTTAATAGATTCGATAACTGCAGTGGTAAATGCCTCGTCTTTGAGATAATAAACAATAGAATCAGACAACAAAGGATCTGGGAGATTAAGCACACCTTCAAGAGTTTCATGAAGACAATAAGCCGAATACATAACATGATATCTACCTTCCTGGACAATCAAGATTCGTCCGTCATAATGCTTGTCAGCAATTTTACGAACTATCTGCCCGATTTTTCTATAGCCTTCCATTATCAAGCACTGTCTTCCATTTGGATCAAACTGAGACCAGAAAGAATGACATAATGAAATGAAACAAATAAAAAAATCTAATGTGATGCAAAAATGAAGGTGATTTTCTGATTATCAAAGCTTTTCTTTCCATCATACTGATTTGCACTTCATGTGACATCCTCAAAGGAAATCCAATAATGAATTGCGTAAGCTGATAAAGAATTTGGCAAAAGCTAAAAAAGAAACATATGAGTTGGAAATGAGGGGAAATTTAAAACATAAAATAAAAATAGAGAACCAAAATTTTCACGGTTTTCTTGAGAACCAAGCCCAATCAAGACTTTCTTTATATGCTTCTTATTGAATTAAAAATGTGCATTTTTACTGAATTATTTGTGTCATTAATCCACAAATAAGATTCTTAAATTCAATTAAGACTTGACATGAGTAGCACAACTGTGATCAACAACTAAGTCCTGCCTTCACAAATTAGGAATAAATTCTTTACACAAAACAAATTAAGAAACAAAAGACATTATTGAAATACAGCCCCAGTTGATTAAAAAACAAAGAAGAAACTTCAACAAAAAAGTTATTTAAAACTAAAAAACAAAAGAGATGATTAGAGATCTAACCTCTTTCACGCTCGCTGCTTCCTTTGGATGATCATGGCATAATGATAAACATATCATTTTTCTAATCAAATTAACGTGAATATTAATCACAAATATCCAAATAAACAAATTCTAGGTAGGAGGTGTACCGTGTATCTCATTAAAGCCATCGAGATTGAAGAGAAAATATATCATAACACATCAAGAAAAATCAACAAATTTATCTGAACCTTCACATGAAGGGTGACTACTCCGCATGTTTCTTTACACTTGGGAAATGTGTAATAAAAGTAAGAAATGAATCAAGTCTCAGCTCGATATAACAAATTTTTTCATTTATCTAAAGTAGCTTTCATATATAATTACGTGTTAAAAACTCATCTCTCACGTATTTTATCAAACACATTCTAGGCATCATTTTAAAAAATATTCAGAACCATTGTCAAAATACAACTCAACATTATCCAAAACTCAATATTTTAAATAATAAAACCTGGGTTTAGCTAACGTACCTGACAAATGGGAATTCACCCATTTCAAGCGATGGCAAGAAACACGCATAGACACACACTAATATAAAACATACTAACCAAGGGAAAAACATACTAATCAACATTCTACTATTATTATTAGTGGTAGTAGTATTATGATAATAAAAATAATAATTATTAATAAAATGGAATCTGAGTAAGCCTGTTCTCTCTTATCCCACGCTGAATAGTTCTGATCCATCCTTGTTTGCACAAATCATCACCAGTCAGTTGATGCTGCGGAAAAATGATAGATGGTTTCTTAACTCCAATTCAACATTTCAAATAAATAAATAAATAAGCATTTCAATGTAAGAACAACATGAATTCATGATAATATTAGTTTTTTCAAGCCAACCATTCTAATAACATTTCAAAGCTTGTGATCCCTAATTTCAATTATATTATATTGGTCCGTTGTAATAATCTCTTGAACAAAATCTCCAAAATACATCAAGGGAATAAGAAATTCAGAAATAACTTGAGAAAAGGAAATAAGAAATAATAGGGAACGGCATAAACAAATTGAACAAAGAGGAGAAAATTGAACAAATTGAACAATTAGAAATTACGAAGTGAAATCAATGAAGAAAATTGAACAAAAAGAAACTGGACACGAACTCCGAAGTATATGTCGCCCATCTTTAAATCCAAGATCCCGGATTGCAACCATGGTTGTCCCACATAAGCCATGAATAGTCACCATCTTTTGTTTGGATAACTGCACACCCGATAAGACCATAGATGTTGAGAAAAGAATCACATGACTTTATGAAGAGAGATGGTAAAATCTTAGTTACTATGATAAATTATGTCAAAAATAAGTGTATACCAACAATGCTCAATGTACATACAACAATGATTTGAAGAATACAAAGATGCACAAAAAATTCAGTTTAGCACCAACTTTTTAGCTCAAATGCAGTTCAACTGCATATCGTATATTACAAACTCAGATTTCGCTCTATATATTAGTTTTTACATTGAAATAAATTCCAAAAAACAGCGAAAAGGGAAGAAAACGACTACCTTATGATAACACGACCATACAAAATGTAAATTCTGTAAATTCAAACTGCTCAACTCCATTCCCATAAGCCAAACACAAACTAAAAATAATAATAAATAAATCATAATAATAATAACTATTAATACAAAGAAGTAATTGAGCTGATAACTGTAAAAAATGTAGTCAAACAGTCCCAACTGAAACCCTGAGCATCTTTTAACACAAGTATTTTCAAATTTATATATCTAACCAAGAAATAAAAAAAGAAAATCATAAAAATAAAGAAAATGCTTATTGTTCATCAAGTAGTTTTTCTTTCCGACTACTTTAACATGAGAAAACATCTACAATCGAACATAACAGAAATTAATTAACTAACCTTGCATATGCTTTTGAACGACGAAGTAGCAAACCCTAACCTGGAATTAGCCAAATCAAATTCAACGATTTTCAAACTTCAAATACAGATCTGAAATCGACTGATGGATTCAAAGAAATCAAAAATAAAATCAATTCTTAATAACCTATTGAATATCGAAGAATAAATTCGACTGATGGAGTCAAATACAGATCTAAAAAAATGAAGAATCAAAAAAATCGAAGAATATTCAGAGATCTATTTTCCAGAAAAAAAATACCAATCTAATAAAAATAGAACGAATCTAAGACTAATCATTAAACTCTCAATCGGAAACCTACCTGCTTTGGCGGTTGTATAGACTGTGTTGTACGATTGCCATGGCCGAGCAGAATCGTCATCGGAAATTGACTAAAAATTATCACCTTTTCTGAGAATGGTATCTCGGAAGAAATGGCTTCGTCGAAAGAGAATGAATCTGGCGAAAATATATTCGAAGTGAAATCTATTCCGATCAACTTTAGAGATATGGTAGTGTGAAAAGCTGAGACCGATTCATCTTCCATTTGGAAAAGGTATTAGAATTAAAATCTTAAATGGAAAAAAATAGCATGTCGTATCTAATTTGCGTTTCTCTCGTTCTTTTTTTTTTTTTCTGAACTCATTGAAGTTGACGGCAAAAAAGAAAAGAAATTGAGAAGGGACGCTGGACGTAAACCCTAGTTTTTTTAATATTAACAAAAAAAAAAAGAAAATTATTATTTATATTTGGTCAAAATTTTGGTCTCCTCCCAAAATAGACCCCCTATTAATCATAGACCGACACGTCATTTTTGGAGAAATTTAATTGGTCCACATCAACTCCAGAACGCTCTCCTTTCGACACCTCAACGTTAATAGTTAACACTATTAAGAAAATGGAGGATGTCAGGATCCATGTTATTACTCATGCCAAAATTAAGTTATTCCAATATTCAAGATTTCATTCCATGATTAATTATAAAAAGGACCACAAATACACGTAACGATCTTATAAAATACATGATGTCACACGACTCATACTTGTATACTATGATAGAAACATGCACCCATGATTTATTATTTCACAAAATTCATAATGTATTTCAAATCAATTTTTTTGGATGAACTTTTTTAAACGAGGGTAGGTTGTAATACGCCGTAATTTATTTCTACTATAATAAGATATGTCACACTTGGACTTTATGATATTTTCAAAGTAGATTCAATACCTACATTATACGAATTTGTACTTTTGAGTACCTCTCACAACCCATAGGTGTCGATTCATATTTGTCCAAAAAATAAAGACAATTTAGTATGGATAATTATTACGAAATTTTGTAGTGTACACATTTTTCGCTTTTAGTATTTATGGTTCTTGAAGTGCACTCAATACCTGCAGTATATAAATTTGTACTTTTGATAACTCGGGCAACCCATATAAAACGATTCATAACAAAAATCGTCTCTAATTTATTTTTTTAATTATTTTCTATTTGTATTTATTGAATAATTATTTATATATCTAAATAATTATTCAATAAGTTTACAAATGAAAAAGAATCCAAAAATACAAAATAAAATAATTAGAAGCGGTTCCACTATTCAACCTCTATTTTTTCTTTTATCCAGTTAGTAATCTCATGGCTTACTCGGTGTCATAATTGATTAGGAACAAGATTCAGATTTGCACTGATTTAACTTAATATATATGGCTTATCAAGTATGTATTCACAAGCAACCCATCGTTCCACGCCCCATTAACCTGCAAGTTACGTGAGCAACAGTTACACCAAATCGCCTTAAAATCCATTCCTATTATTCCACATCTTTTTCTCCTACCATTATTCATCATCACTCATTCTCTTCACTATCAAACCAAAATAGCAGTAGTTGAGAATGTCTGAATTAAACCAAAAGCCCATAGTCGAAAAACCTAGAATCGTTGATGTCATGAATGAATAGGATTATAGAGCAGTAAATAGAAAACGTAAAGAAAACACAAATTTATGTGGTTCACCAAATTGGCTACATCCACGGGCAGAGAGAAGAACGAATTTTATTAATTAACTTGGCTTACAGATTACAAATCTCAAAGACCATTAATATAGTATTGAGAGAATACACCAAAATTGTGCTTAAGGCCCAAAACTATATACCGTTGGGATTCAAGTCATATCAACAAATTTCCACCTTGACTTGAATCTTCCTTACAGATGCATCATTACAATGCCAGATGAACATACTTCTTCTTTCTACCTCAGATTTGCCCTCTTTAGGCAACTAACATCTTGTGACGTTTAGCAAGTGCAAACAATGTCGAAACTTGCTATGTGGGATCGGTTTGGTGAACATGTCAGCAGGATTATTAGTAGTACCTACTTTCATCACCTTGATTATCTGCTCATTCCTCAAAAGATGATACCTAATCAATATATTTGGTCCTCTCATGATAGTCCTGATCTTTTGTCAAACAGATTGCACTCAGGCTGTCACAAAACACAATAACTTGATCATGATGTAGACCAAGATCACCTACAAGCCCTTTCAAATAAATTCTCTCTTTAGCAGCTTCTGCCAGTGCTATATATTCTGCTTCAGTTGTAGACAGAGTAACTGTAGCCTGTAGAGTTGCCTTCCAACTAACAACGGAACCACCAAGAGTGAAGACATAACCAGTCAGAGATCTTCTACTATCAACATCTCCAGCATAGTCAGAGTCAGAGTAACCAGTCACAGAACTGAGAGCATCACCTCCATAAAAGAGACCACATCAGATGTACCTTTAAGATAACTAAATATCCTCTTCACAACATGCCAATGCTACTTTCCAGGTCGTCCCATGAACCTGCTGACAACACTCACAGCATGTGCAAGATATGGTATAGTGCAAACCATAGCATAAATCAAACTCCCTACTGCATTAGAGTATGGGACTCGAGACATGTATACCTGCTCAACTACAGACTTCGGTGTATAATCAGCAGATAAATGAATATTTGTAGCACTTGGGGTATCAATAGGCTTGGAGGTAGACATGCCAAATCTAGATAAATTCTTTTGAATATAACTCTTCTGTAACACAAAGAGCTTCTTCTTTTTTCTTTCCCTATATATCTCCATGACTAGGATTTTCTTTGCAGCACCCAAATCCTTCATATCGAACTCAGCACTGAGCAGATCCTTCAACTTCTGAATATCAGACTTGGATTTCGCAACAATGAGCATATCATCCACATACAGAACGAGATAGATCATTGAACCATCATCAGCTTTCTTGTGATACACACAACAATCATGTGGACTCATGTTGTATCCCAACTGGATCATGTAACTGTCAAACCTCTTATACCACTGCCTTAGAGACTGCTTTAAACCATATAAAGACCTCTTCAACTTGCAAACGTAATCTTCCTTCCCCGGAACCTGGAACCCCTCTAGTTGAGTCATGTAGATATCGTCTTCGAGCATTCCATGTAAAGAATCTATCTTCACATCCAGTTGCTCAAGTTCTAAATCCTGTTGTGCAACTATTGCTAGTAACACTCCGATGGAAGTGTGTCTAATCACTGGTGAGAATATCTCATTATAGTCAGTCCCCTCCTTCTGTGTGAACCCTCTTGCAACTAGTCGAGCCTTGTATCACACACCCACACCAGATGTGGCTTCTTCCTTCTTCTTGAATATTCATTTGCAAGTAATAATGTTCCTCCCTTTAGGCCGTTTGACTAGCTCCCAAGTCAAATTCTTGTCAAGTGATTCCATCTCTTCTCTCATTGTAGTGAGCCATTGGGGTGACTCACTACCTGAAACAACCTCTCTTTATGTGAATGGTTCACCTACATATGGTTCTTCCTCTTCCACCTCTCCAGCGACTTGTAATGTATAAGTCACCATATCATCAAAATTGTACCGCACAGGAGGCTTCACGCCTATTCTCCTAGCTCTATCAACAGTTTTGCTTGTCTGGCGAGCTTCTGGATGCACATATGAACTTGTACTTTCAACAGTAGTATGTTGATCTTCTCCACCTTGGAGTTGTGATTTACTCATCGAGAGTGACTTGCAGCTCCACATGTTTATCAACACTACTACAATTTTCTGCACCAATGGACTTCACAGCGGGGTTAAGAATAGAATTCTCATCAAAAATCACGTTCCTGCTGAATATAACTCTATCTTCTGAAGGTGACCAGATTCTATTTCCCTTAACTCCATCCCTGAAACCAACAAATTTACCCTTCTTAGCTCTTGGTTCTAATTTACCCTCACTAACATGATAGTAAACAGTAAAACCAAAAACCTTCAACAACGAATAATCTGCAGGTTTATTAGACCATACCTCATAAGGTGTCTTACAATCAATGTCAGTGTGAGGACCACGGTTGGTCAGATAGGACGCCATGTATACTGCTTCTGCCCAAAACTTTTTAGCCAAAACAGCATTCGAGGCATGCATCTCGCTCTCTCCAACAATGTCTGATTCTTTGAAACTGAAACCCTTGCTGTCAAGAAGACTCATTGATATCAGATTCTTTGTCATCTGTGGAACACGCCTGACTTCATTTAAGGTGCGAAATACCCCATCATTTGTCCGTGTCCTTACTGAGCCAATTCCAACCACTTTGCAGACAACAATGTTTTCTATGGAAACATTTCCTCCATCTAAATGCTCATAGGCCGAGAAGAACTCCCTGTTAGAACAAATATGGTAAAATGCCCCAGAATCAAGAACCCACACATCATTACGATGTGACTGTCAAGTTGTAATCAAAGTCAGATCTTCTTCAGAATTTGTATCAGTTCCTACCACAGCTGCAGAACCGTCGACAACCTCTTTCTTCTCCAGCTTCCTCTTCTCTTAGGACAATCATTCTTCCAGTGCCCTGGTTCTTTATAGTAATTGCAGATGTCTTCAAGTTTAGTACCTTTTGAATCTTTCTGATTCGGCTTCCCAGTTTTCTTCCTAGATCTCCTTTTTTCCTTACCTGTGACAAACAGCCCCGATGCCTTATTTTCTGTGGCAGAGCCAGCTGCCTGTTGACAGTCTTCTCTGCTGTGGAGGGAGGATCGAACATCTTCTAGAGATAGAGTATCTTTCCTAGTAGTAAACGATTAAACAAAATCCTCATACGATTCAGCAAAAATACCAACAAAATTAAAGCAGTGTCCTCATCTTCTACTTTAACATCAATATTACGCAAATCTAGTAAAATTTTGTTTAAATTATCTAGATGATCACAAAGGGGAGTAACTTCCTACATGCGTAAACGGCAAAGACGTTGCTTTAAGAGCAACTTATTGGTTAGAGACTTCATCATGTAGAGACTCTCTAACTTCATCCAGAGAACAGTGGCAGTTTCCTGATCAGCAACTTCGATGATAACATCGGCAGACAGACATAGAATGATAGTCGAGTGGGCCGTTTCTTCTCGGATATTCCACTCCTCCTCATCTACATCCTTATAATTAGGTTTTTCTGATAGCGGCGCTCACAAACCCTAATGCTTTAGCAAAGATCGCATCTTGATCTGCCATAAGCAAAAACCATTTCTCGCGGTGAATCTGTCAACCTTTACGTTGAAAGCAGAGATTCTCTGTCGGCAAGAAAGAAAACCCTAACAGTGCAGAAATACCCTGATCGAATCACCAGGCTCTAACAGCGAAACCCCCGTACAACACGGCGAAGCGAGAGACTCAAGACATAGCAACAATTGAAGTGATCATACATTAATTTTACAAACATTTATTGATCACCCACAAGAAAACGGGGTCGATCGTAGTGCTGTGATATGACTCAAGTCGTATCTCATGATAAATACTATTTAGCAATGATTTTTGTATTTGATTCACGAACGTGAAAATAGAGAATAATCTATGCTAAACACACGATAAGAATTCATGTTTTTAACAACTAAGATATTAATTTAAATGACGAGAAATGAAATCGAAGACTTTGAAAAGATCAACAAAACGGGAGTACAAGACTCTAAACTCGTCTCCATGATCAATTTTAAATTTTATTGAACACTTACTCTACAAACTAGGGTTGTTAATCCTGATTCTCAATTAAACACTCATAATTATCAATTGATGGTTCTAAATTCCTTGGGCCCTGCACCCATAAATTCTAACCTCCAATTATAAAGGAGTGCAATAAAATAAACTTAAGGGAACGGATATATGCACCCCAAAATTTTACTTGTCTACCACAATAAAAAATAAATTCATAAAAATGCTCAAATTGCCCTTCAAACCCTACACCCCAAAATAATACTTCATCTTCTTCAATCATCCACCACCACCACCCTATTGCCACCACCACCTCCATCGTCGTCGCCACCACCATCCCCTACTGCCGCCAGCCAATATGCACCTCTTGGCATGATGAAGAGTCCATTTAACGCCTTATTTTTCCTATCCTGAACCGGGTCCACAAATCCTTGTTGTGAATCAGGATATAATCCGAGATCTAAATTTTCTCGGTCACCTCCCGATACTCGAACGACACCGTTTATTCTAATTTGGGCAGGTAGAGAAACAGAGACAACGCCATGGCAGTGGACGAGGAGAAAACGTAAGCAGGGATATTGAATTTAGATGCGGTCATTGATTTTATTGAAATGGATATGTAAATTGATTAATTAGTTTTAATTAGCAGAGTTTATTACTAGTATTTGGGATGTATCTTAATATTATCCCATATCTTATCAGATACAAATTCACACTGCATATTCATATTATGTGTTCCGCCTTTTTTTTTTGGTTGATGGATGCTTGTGTTTTTATTTTCGTATAAATTGAGATTGGCGCATGATTTTGATTAGTAACCATGATTATGAACGTTAAATAAGGTTTTGGAGATAAGGGTGGAGATAAAGGTGGTGGCGGTGGTTGATCGATGATTTCTTAGCACTCTAATTTGAGATTGATTTTGAGAAATTGTCCCCGCGATAATACGGAGTCAATTGTAGAGCGGTAAGTTGAATCCCGGGTCGTTTCTCTCGAGGAAGGCTAATCGGAAGCTATTTCGCATTTGGTTTTCGTGAATTAAGATAAAACTAAACTAACTATGCTAAATAAAGCGTAATTCACTTTGGTTTAGATTTTTGAAAGCTAATCAACTAAGACAAGAATTAAAAGTGATTTAAATGAAAATAATGAAAAATGAGGGTTTAGGGTGTTTGGTTCGTCTCCACGACCAATCGGTTTTTACCGAGCACTTAATCTATGATTTGGGGTTGTCAATCCCAAATGTCGATCAAGTATTGGGGTCGTCAACCCCAATTCTCGGGTTGGTCAATCCCGAGTCTCAACAAACTCTGATTCATAACTCTAAACGAACCTAGGCCCTAAACGCATAATTTCTAAACTAGCATCAATGAAAATTAAAATAATTAAAACTTGAAGATTTGTGAAGCTTGAACACGATAACATCATTATAAAGTTTGAAATAAACTAAGGAGCGAAAAGTGCTTTGAAAGCTACAAGAATAAGACAACAACAAACTATGAATCTTGACATGATTTCTAATGAAAATTAAGAAATTTCCTAATTTGGCAAAAAAGCTTGAAGAACTCATAAGAGCTTCTATGGGGTTTTGCCAAAAATAGTAAATGATGAACATGAAGAACATGAAATTAAGAACACACTCAAAAACATAAGAAAAGCTTTAGACATTTTAGGAATCATTAATCTACAACAATAATTAAAGAAAACAACAACAATTAACAACTACAAAGCAAGAAATCAAGAGGAATGAATTATCATTATCAAACCAAAAGATGCAAGAACCAAATCTCCAAGAGGTGTCAAGTATTTAAGAATAACCACAACAAATTACACTATAATTACATTGATGATTGAAACTAAAATAAAAATCTAAATCTAAGAAAATGGAAAATGGTTTTGAAGAGATGGGTCTTTGTCAAGGTCCCCAACTAGCCAAAATGAGGATATTTTTGTGGATAATAGGTGGGAAGCATATATTGGTCGATCAAGGGCAAAATGGTATTTTTATAACAAATATCACACAACCTCAGCGTTGCAATCGATCGGCTGGAATGGTAGTCGATTGACTGCTTGGCTGCAGCATTCCAGAACCCTTAGTCAGTCAGTCGATCAATTTTCGTGGTCGATAGGAAGAAAAATAAATGGAATCAGCCATCGGTGTCTTCATATGAAATTTAGCCCTTTTTCTTGGCTTTTATTTGGTTTTTGATTTGTGTCTATTAGAATTTTCTTCCGAGAGTTATTGGCTCCGCCCCAAAACCTTCCACAAGCAAGGCCATGGGGCACTGTCTCCACTTAAAGTTGCCTTTTAACATTCTTAGCCTCAGAATATGGGATTGTTGTAAACAAAAAAGTTTTATATCTTTTTCTCAGATTTTCAATGATATAAGGTGGAGGCAAATGTCCCTAGTGGGTTTGGAGTTATGCTTGTATTATGACAAGTGATATATCCACCGAGCGAATGCGTGAGGTGACAATTAATATGGCCACATTTCTCGTCATTTCCGGTGGATCCTCGCACCAAAGATACGTCGAGGCTTAGCAATGAATTCCTCGGGTTTGAATCATCTTCCGACCTCATTCCAGGCTCACTTTGACCAAAGTTGACCTTCAAAACAAAAACTAATAAAAAAACCTAAGAAAATATAAGAAAAACTACTAAAAACAAAAGAAACACTACAAAACCTAAAATGATGCAAAATATGTCAAGTGGACTCCAAAACCACATAAATACAAGCAAATCATGCACAAATGAGTCACAAAAATATCGTTAAAAATGTACAAAAATGTGCAATTCAACTACCCCACACTTAGAATAATTGCTTGTCCTCAAGTAAAAATACAATGAAGAATTATAAATCTACCCACCGAATGAACTTAAAGCTAATGCACAAGTATAGAAGTTGTATGCATCAACCTTCTTGTTAGCTTGAACAAAACTATGACAAGGATACGTTGTGCTAAAAAGTTTAGATTAACTCCCGGAACCTAAAAGTACTAGGTAACCCTCCTAAGTAGGCCCCCCCGTCCTTACCCAGGTTAAGATCTATCCACGCTCAAACCGTTATTCGTCTCCCTACTAGCCCAATCATCTACGCTTTCTTTACGAAATTCTAAAGAGAAGAAAAAGAAGGGATGGAATGTGCAAGAGTCAAAAAATTTATTACAAAGGTGCAACTATAAACCAAGGACTATTGATGATATCTATTTTTTTTCTCTTTATTTCTCTTTTTCTCTTTTTTTGTGTTTTTTTTATATTTTTTTTCTTTTCGATACGAACTTCGTATATTCACTACAATCGTGAGCGTTTAACACTCTGAGACTTGTTACAATTTTCAACCTACACTTCCTTGATATGCATGCGCAGTTCGAAACGTCTCTGAAAATAAAAGAAAATATTGCATAATAATCTTATAGAAAGCGTGTAACAAAACGGGGTTAGTTGAGGCACTAGTTCTAATTTGAGCTCAAGGATAGCATGAAGCTAAGGCCGACAAAGTTCCCAACAAGTTCAACTACCTAAGTCCACTACATCCGATTGAAAATCTAAACTCCCTAACCAAGTCATCAAAACCGTGTCACATCGCCAAGGGTCTAAGCAAAAATAAACGTAAACGGCTCAAATCACATATTTATCACACAACAAGCATGCAAATCCCTAAAACTCCAAGGATTTCCCAACCACCCCACACTGAGAACTGAGCAACGACCCCATTGCTCATTAAGCATAAGAGAAATGAGGTAAAAAGTAGGTAAAGAGAGTACGCCCTAGATTCAGTTTCATGAATAAGAGCCGAGCACGTTCGTGGTCCACGAGTGGTAGAGGCAAGTAAAACCTATAAAATAAGGGGTGACTGTTTTTTTTAATAATTAAGTTACCTCCCAATAAACTCTACTTCAACGTCTATAGCTCGATGATCTATAGAGCGATGCTATCCAGGATCCAAGAAGAGGTGGCAATCGTGCCACACCTTGGTGTTCTCTAGAAGAAACATCGGGTGAAAAGAATCACCAAGGCGGGAAAGTTGAGTAAGCCAAAAGATCAAAATAATAAAAGCGCGGGCTTGCTTCGGAGGTCGAAAGAGTGAGTAATCGACCACCAAAACTTTATCATCATAAAATGGGTCAACATATTCCATTGTCTCCCTGACCGTCATCTCCTCACTCTCACCATTAGAAGCATCCATAGTCGGGCACAAGAGAGTAGGATCCAACGCATCCCCAACTACCTCTTCCACCTCCTCTTGTTCAAGTAGACATAAGGCATCGGGTGGTGGTAAAAGAGGATCGAGTATCTCCACATCCTCCAAAACTGGCAAAACTTCATCATCCTCACAAAGAGCAAGTATGATCAACACTCCAAATACCGTTGGAACCCCAAAAGCGACTCCGCCACACATTCGTCTACAACATCTTCTAAAAGAAAGAGTGGGGTTACGCCGACTTCCGACCCTTTCTCCTCACCCACCAACTCCACCTCCTTGCACACCTCTTTCAAAAGATCGTCAAAGCTTGACTTGCATCAACAAAGGTGGGATCCACCACATCAAAGATGGGCATCTCGTCAAGACAAGGTTGGTTTATCTTGTCCACTTCACTGGCAATTTGCTCTATTTGAGTCTCTATGCGAGCAAGGCATTCATCCAATTGTCGAACCGCATACACGAGCTCGGCTAAAAGAGATTCTAATTCCGGGGGCTGGACATAGACAAATCTTGAAATACTATGGTGTAAGGATCATCACTCAAAGTATATGAACTTGAGGTGGGTAGATTGTAAAATTCGTAGCTCGAAGAATAGTAATCATAGATTGGTGGAGCATAAAAGTCAAAGCTCGGGTAAGAAGAAGGCGGGGCGAGTGGAGCATATGAATCGTCAAAACCCGAATCATAAGAATCACGAGGTGGTGCATAAAGATCCATGCTCGAATTATAGAAATGTGAAACCAGTGGAAAGTATGAAGGGCTTGGGCCGGAGTAATTGAAAGGGTGGGCCCATTCTCGACCGCTTGGAGCATACGAGTCATCATGAGATGGAGGAACTCGATAATCGAAAGGTGGAGTATATGGGTCATCATAGATCAAGGGGAACCAATATATTGGAGGAGTGGTGTACGAAATGGGGAAATCGAGAGTTTGTATAAAAGGGTCATCAGATGGCAAACTAGCTCGGTAGTTTGCCATCTTCAGTCGGATTAATCTTAGATCTTCAAAGATGCGGGTTGAGGTTTTCAATGTAGCTACAAATCACAACACTCAACAAACGAGATTAAATGTACCGGCGAGAAAAAAGACAATTCAAATTATACAATAAATGGACTTGAAAAGCAAACACAAAAATGCGCGACCTTTAGCCTTCCCCGGATACGGCGCCAAAAGTTTGATCGATGATTTCTTAGAACTCTAATTTGAAATTAGTTTTGAGAAATCGTCTCCACAATAATACGGAGTCGATTGTAGAGCGGTAAGTTGAATCCCGAGTCGTGTCTCTCGAGGAAACCTAATCAAAAGCTATTTCACATTTGGTTTTTGTGAATTAAGATAAAACTAAAATATCAATGCTAAATAAAGTGTAATTCACTTTGGTTTGGGTTTTTGAAAGCTAATCGACTAAGACAAGAATTAAAAGTGATTTAAATGAAAATAATGAAAAATGAGGGTTTAGGGTGTTTGGTTCGTCTCCACGATCAATCGGTTTTTGCCGAGCACTTAATCTATGATTCGGGGTTGTCAATCCTAAATGTCGATCAAGTATTGGGGTCGTCAACACCAATTCTCGGGTTTGTCAATACAGAGTCTCAACAAACTCTGATTCATAACTCTAAACGAACCTAAACCCTAAATGCATAATTTCTAAACTAGTTGCATCAATTGAAAATTAAAATAATTAAAACTTGAAGATTTGTGAAGCTTGAACACGATAACATCATTTTAAAGTTTGAAATAAACTAAGGAGGGAAAAGTGCTTTGAAAGCTACAAGAATAAGACAACAACAAAATATGAATCTTGACATGATTTCTAATGAAAATTAAGAAACTTCCTAATTTGGCAAAAAGCTTGAAGAACTCATAAGAGCTTCTATGGGGTTTTGCCAAAAATAGTAAATGATGAACATGAAGAACATGAAATTAAGAACACACTCAACAACATAAGAAAAGCTTTAGACATTTTAAGAATCATTAATCTACAATAATAATTAAAGAAAACAACAACAATTAACAACTACAGAGCAAGATATTAAGGAGAATGAATTATTATTACCAAACTAAAAGATGCAAGAACCAAATCTCCAAAAGGTGTCAAGTCTTGAAGAATACCCATACCAAATTACACTACAATTACATTGATGATTGAAACTAAACTAAAAATCCAAATCTAAGAAAATGGAAAATGGTTTCGAAGAGATGGGGACTTTGTCAAGGTCCCCAACTAGCCGAAATGAGGATATTTTTGTAGATAATGGTTGGGAAGCATATATGGGTCAATCAAGGTCAAAATGGTCTTTTTTTTTGCAAATATCACACAACCTCAGCGTTGCAGTCGATCGGCTGGAATGGTAGTTGATCGACTGCTTGGCTGCAGCATTCCAGAACCCTTAATCAGTCAGTCGATCAATTTTTGTGGTCGATAGGAAGAAACATAAATGGGATCAGCCATCGGTGTCTTCATATGAAATTTATCCCTTTTTCTTGGATTTTATTTGGCTTTTTATTTGTTTCTATTAGAACTTTCTTCTGAGAGTTATTGGCTCCGCCCCAAAACCTGCCACAAGCGAGGTCATGGTGCACTGTCTCCACTTAAAGCTGCGTTTTACCATTCTTAGCCTCAGAATTTGGGATTGTTGTAAAAACAAAAGTTTTATAGATTTTTGTCATCTTTCAAATGATATATGGTGGAGGCAAATGTACCTAGTGGTTTTGGAGTAATATTTATATTATGACAACTGATATATCTACCGAGCGAATGCGTGAGGCGATAATGAATACGGCCACATTTCTCATCGTTTTTTGTCGATCCTCACACCAAAGATACGTCGAGGCTTGGGAATGAACTCCTCGGGTTTGAATCATCTTCTGACCTCATTTCAGGCCAACTTTGACCAAAGTTGACCTTCAAAACAAAAACTAATAAAAAACCCCAAGAAAATTTAAGAAAAACTACTAAAAACAAAGAAAACACTACAAAACCTAAAATGATGCAAAATATGACAATTAGACTCCAAAACCACATAAATACAAGCAAATCATGCACAAATGAGTCGCAAAAATATCATAAAAAAATGTACAAAAATGTGCAAATCAGTGGTGACAACAATGGATGTGGTGGCAGTGGCGGCGGAAAGGAAGTGGTGGTGGAGGGTTGAAGAATATGAAGTTGGGTGTTTAAATTTTGAGTTTAATTTTGGAATTTTAATGAATTTTTTTAATGGGGTGAACTAATAAAAAATCGGGGTGTTTATATCTGCGTCCTAAACTCAAAGCAAGCATGAACTTGATTAATCCAATTAGGAAATCCATAATCTAAGATAGTAACATCATAAACTAATTATTAAATGCACAAGTAAATTAACACAAGCATGGGAGGGGAAATACATTTAAACTACTCTTGAATAAGTTAAATAAGATTGTTTATGTTAAGAGTAACACAACCAATATAAAACCAAAAATAGCGAGGAGAACAGCAATAAGATAGCAGAAACAAGTGGGAAAAAGTGCTTAACTTTTATTCCTCAAAATCAGTTCGGATCGACCTTAGCCGGACCCTTTTTACAGGTGCTTGACCTTGAAATACAAGCTTTCTCTCTTTAAAGCTCTCTATGTTTCTCTCTCTAGAAAATTGGGATCCTTCTCTCTCTCTTGGAGAGGCTATTTATAGTTTTCCATCAAAACCCTAATCAAACACATGGCACTCTCTCATTGGTCATTCCGAAAATATCTATCCTCATATCCACCGCCTCAGTGCCGACCTCAGACATTTCCACCGACTTAATGCCGACCTCAGCTATTTTCCAAAACGGGAAAGTCCTTATGAGGAATCCATCCTCCTTGACATCTCTCAGGTCGACGTTCCCAGGTCAGAATTTTGCTCGGCGGACTACCGAGCCCAGCAGCATGCTACGGACACAGGTCGGCAGGGCGGTCCTGAGCTCAGCAACACGTCACGAGTCCGGGTCGGCAGGGTGCACCCGAGCTCGGCAGTATGGCGTGGACGTCCTCGGAAAATTCTGCGCGCCCAGGCCGACCTCATGCAGTGAGTTTAGCTCGGCTGCGCGGGCCTGGGTTCGGTCAGCATGGCACGAGGATCCTCGGCGAATCCCGCGCATCCAGGCCGGCCTCGTGCAGAGAGTCCAGTTCGGCTGCACGGCCTGGGTTCGGGCCTGAGCTCGGCAGCGTGGCGCGGGCATCCTCGGCGAGTCCCGCTCGTTCAGGCCGACCACATGCGGCGAGTTCAGTTCGGCTGCGCGGACTGAGCTCGGCAGCGTGACGCGGGCATCCTCGGCGAGTCCCGCTCGTTCAGGCCGGCCACATGCGGCGAGTTTAGTTCGGCTGCGCGGCCTGAGCTCGGTAGCGTGGCGCGGGCATCCTTGGCGAGTCCCGCTCGTTCAGGCCGTCCACATGCGGCGAGTTTAGTTCGGCTGCGCGGCCTGAGCTCGGCAGCGTGGCGCGGGCATCCTTGGCGAGTCCCGCTCATTCAGGCCGTCCACATGCGGCGAGTTCAGTTCGGCTGCGCGGCCTGAGCTCGGCAGCGTGGCGCGGGCATCCTCGGCGAGTCCCGCTCGTTCAGGCCGGCCACATGCGGCGAGTTTAGTTTGGCCGCGCGGACCAGAGCTCGGCGGCGTTGCGTGGATGTCTTCAACGAGTTCCGCGCGTCTAGGCCGGCAACATGCGGCGAGTTCAATTCGGCCGCACGGGCCAGAACTCGGCGTATAGGAGCCCCAAGTGACATTGTACGCTCGGATCGGCAGCCTGCCGTGAGTCCCGCTCACCGATTCTCCTGATCAGCGTCCGCCTAGTACAAATATTCGGTGGGAGCTCGGATCCTCCTCGGGGCAACGCCGACCATCAACAAGCCCCTGAGCGTGGAGTTGAGCGCGTGTGCTCAAGTTCGGGCTCATTGAGTTCTGGTCGTCTGTGGGAGCCAAGCGACCGCGCAAGGTGTTCTCCTTCCATAAGCTGGCCCCACCTGCAGCCTGACCACTTCGTGTCTCGTGACGGAAGCTTTTTCAGGAATCTCCGTCAGCTTTTGGCAGGCCCGTCCTTGGTACTTGTGGTCAGCCGCATGTGATGTCCTTTTTGGACATTTATGTCACAAGATTCCCCCTCTTTCTTAATATCATCAGCCCCTTGCATTTTCTTTTCATTCCTTCCATTTCCATTTTGCAACTCTTTTATCTTCTTCATCACTTTGTTCTTGCGAAATACGCCTCTATTCTTCAGCCGCAAGTTTTGCTCGTGTTCTAAACCTTTTGACCCTCTTGTTTGGTTCGCTTTGCGTTATTCCCATCCAGTTCTTCTCGGGCCCTAGATTGTTTGAGGTAATTTCTTCTCTCTCCCTTTTTTTATCTTACCATGTCTTATAGCCCGGGTTACTCCCCGGATAGCCCCCGACGGTACGAGGGGGACGGTCAGGGCGGCGAACAGCCTATTTTCCCTCCGGACTCGTACCC
>BMAC01000260.1:874829-920941 GCA_014905375.1 Phtheirospermum japonicum | reverse complement strand
CAGAGAGATGTTCTTTCACAGAGTCAAGCTCTTCGAGTAAGGAAGAAGAAGCCATTGCAGAAATTGAAGAAAAATAAATCATATGTTTATGTTAAGAGTAACACAACCAATACCAAACCAAAAATAGAAAAGAAGAACAGCAATAAGACAGCGGGAACGAGTGGGAAAAAGTGCTTAACTTTTATTCCTCAAAATCAGTTCGGATCGACCTTAGCCGGACCCTTTTTACAGGTGCTTGACCTTGAAATACAAGCTTTCTCTCTTTAAAGCTCTCTATGTTTCTCTCTCTAGAAAATTGGGGATCCTTCTCTCTCTCTTGGAGAGGCTATTTATAGTTTTCCATCAAAACCCTAATCAAACACATGGCACTCTCTCATTGGTCATTCCGAAAATATCTATCCTCATATCCACCGCCTCAGTCCCGCTCGTTCAGGCCGACCACATGCGGCGAGTTCAGTTCGGCTGCGCGGACTGAGCTCGGCAGCGTGACGCGGGCATCCTCGGCGAGTCCCGCTCGTCCAGGCCGGCCACATGCGGCGAGTTTAGTTCGGCTGCGCGGCCTGAGCTCGGCAGCGTGGCGCGGGCATCCTTGGCGAGTCCCGCTCGTTCAGGCCGGCCACATGCGGCGAGTTTAGTTCGGCCGCACGGACCAGAGCTCGGCGGCATTGCGTGGATGTCTTCAACGAGTTCCGCGCGTCCAGGCCGGCAACATGCGGCGAGTTCAATTCGGCCGCACGGGCCAGAACTCGGCGTATAGGAGCCCCAAGTGACATTGTACGCTCAGATCGGCAGCCTGCCGTGAGTCCCGCTCACCGATTCTCCTGATCAGCGTCCGCCTAGTACAAATATAAAGGCATCTACTAAACTAAGAAGATACTCTATACTACAAGTAAACTACAAGCTAAATGTGGCTAAACCTACTTGCTCTACATTACCAACTATCTAAAACATGCCAAAAGAGGTAAAAAAAAAACTTGAAAAGAAGCAAGAAGACAACAATGGTGGAAATTGAAAGGTTCGTAAACAATATAAAATAAGTTAAAACATCTAAATTACAAATAAAACATGAGAGAACAAATCACTACAAAATTCATAGAAATTAACAAGAAAACGAAAGAGAACAACAATTACAAATTACTTAATTAGAATATTTCTTCAAATCTTTAAAGATTAAGCTATTCCACAAAACAAACTAAACTAATCTAGAAGCTAAACAAACTAAACCAATATAGAAGCTAAACAAACTAAACTAATATAGAAGCTAAACAAAGACTCTACTAACATGATGTGTTATTTATTGGGTGAAAGTGGGGGCAAAATGGTAATTTTGATAAAATAGCCGAAAATGCCCTTCCATCGATTAATTGTCGACCAGCCATCGATCGATGTTGTCTCTGTGATTAATATGGTGTTAATCAACGCATGCTATTGACGCTTCGAAAATGGCCATTGTCGATGGCGTGTTGATCGGTCATTGATCGATGGTGGTAGGTGATTCTCGCCTTAATGGTCAACACTATACAGTCGATTTGGGTGGGAGAGGTGCATCGATTGGCTTTCGACGGTGTGTCGATTGATGGTTGTGTTACGTGAGTTCGGGTCATGTTTTCATCAAGTCGAGCCAGTTGTGATCATCGGGAACGCGCTTGGACTTGCTCGACTATTCTAAAACAAAGAGAAATATAATAAAATAAAAATCTACAAAATATGAGAAAAAAATATGAATACTAAAAAAATGACAAAAGTTAAGAAAATGTAAAAGAAAAATAAGGGACAAAATATGACTCAAGCCTAACTAAAGCACACAATAAGACACAAAAATATACGAAAAATACACACAAATATGTATAAATGATGCGCCAGTGAGATGCTTCAGACATTTGCTGCCATTTCACTTTATGTTTGTTACTAGAAAAAGTCCGTCGTTTGTACTACATGGCCTAGCCGAACGAAGATCAGAATTCCATGCCAGCCAGTGAACTAGAATACCCTAAGTCCAATTCTGTGTTGCTCTCAGCCTCGTCATTCGATGTGAGTTGCTGTCTCTTCGGTAATAAAGCTGTGAGAGTGCTTGCTGGTGTAAATGGGGAAGGAAGAATGCATAGACTCGATTTCATTTGATGACTAATATTAGATGTTTATGGGAGAAAAAGGGCTAGGGGATTTTAGTTATGATTCTAGGGTCTGACTTGAAGAGATGAAATTAGGATTTTATTCCACCATTGATGGATTGCAACTTTACCCTCAAATTCATTTGTTCTAAGAATAGCCCTTGACTTGAGCCATGAGGTTTTAACAACTATTTTACTATTCACACTACAAAAAAATCCGGCAATGCTGACGGCCAAATCCGTCAGGATTCCGTCAGTATAGGGAATACTGACGGCCTCCTGACGGATAATGGCCGTCAGCATTTTTGTGGTCAGGATTCCAGTATACTGACGGCTTTAACGTACCCGTCAGAAATACTGACGGCCTGCTGACGGGCATCTGCCGTCAGTAATACTTCCCGTCAGTATTTTCCCCCTTTTTTTTTTTTTTTAATTTTATAAATGCTGACGGGCTGGCCCGTCAGTTATTCTGGCGGGTCAAGCCCGTCAGCATTTTTAAAATATTATATAAAAAAAAAAACTGGGCGGGCCTAGCCCAGCCCGCAGGAGCCCAACCCACAACCCAACCTGTGTTAGTTTAATTCCCCACATGTGGCATGGGTGGGATTCGAACCCCAGACCTCTTGCAAATAGAGGAGTGGTGTTACCGTCTCGCCAAGTCGATTACATGTGAAAGATTATATACTTTTAATAAATATTAGATATATAAATTAAGTTATAAGTATAATTATAATTAGTTATATTATATTTATAAATATAGATTATATTTATGAATAATAATATATAAATGCATAATATTATTATAAATATATTTATAAATAATAAATAAATATATATATATATATATATGTATATTTATATATAATTATTATAAATATATATTATTTGAAATATATATTTATTATATATTGTATATTAATAATAATATATTATTTTTATAAATATATAATATTATTTATAAATATATAATTATTATATTATATTATATTTATAAATGTATAATTTATATTATATTATATTTACAAATAATTAATATAATTATATATTTTATTTTATAAATAATAAATTAAATTATAAATATATAATATTATTTTATATAATATATAATATATTATTTTTATAAATATATAATATTATTTATAAATATATAATTATTATATTTTAAATAAATTGCTGACGGCTTGCCCGTCAGCTTTTTTTTTAAATTTTTATTTAATAATTCTGACGGGCAAGGGCCGTCAGCATATATTTTTTTTAATTTTTTTAATTAAAAATTATATCCTGACGGGCAAGGCCGTCAGGATAATTAAGCGGGATAGTTTCCCGCTCTTTCTCTGAGGGGATACTGACGGGTATATATGCTGACGGCCATGGCCGCCAGCAAACCCGCCAGCATTTTTATTCGACAGTATTTCCGCCAGCATTGCTGACGGCTTTTTGCCCGTCAGCATATCCGCCAGATTTGCCGGATTTTTTTGTAGTGTCAACTTATTTCATATTTCATATATTTAAGTCATGTATTAAATTATACTAGTTTTTTCTTACTCGTGCAATGCACGTGGCAGAAAGTTACAAAATATAATTACACACACACATTATTTAATATTATAGATTCTAATTTTAACTTTTGGTATGTTTATTATGTGTTTATTAACATCAATATCTATAAGAGATAAACATGGAAAAATAATATTATTCTATTTGATAATATTCTTAATACGTTTTATCTAAAATTGATTTTGAATATTTCTTATAAAATAACATGAAGGTGTTATATTTACCGAGTTGCCATGCAATTATATCTAAAAATTGAAGTAATTAATCGTGGTAAAGACGTTTTCTAAAATTTATGAGTGTAATTGATATGATTCATTATAATATTATGTTATCAAAACATAAATTGAAGTAATTAATTGTTTTAAATAAATTTACAAAAATTTGAGAGTTTAATTATAACTAAACATCTTATTTACATATTAATATAAATTAAAAATAGATATAAATATGTAAATTAGAGTGACTTCATCAAGAAAATATAAATTGCATATGTAGATAAAACTAACATTAAAGCATTGTTTATTTTATTATCAAAGATAATTCAATAAAAAAAAATCATGTAATTTATAGAGAGATCGTGAAACTATAAAAAAGAATCATGAAACTATAAAAGATAGGAATGTTACTGTAATGACTTATGTTTGACAATTGTCGTTTGTTGTCAATTGTAGACTTGGTGATTTTACTTATTTCTGTAGGATGAATGAAAAATGAATTAATACAATAAGTAAGAGTGAAAAATATTTTAATTTGTGGGATTAACAATAATATACTCATATTTATTATTTTTAAAAAAAATATTATGAGCTTACGTGTCAATTTGATTGTATGGATACTTTATCTTGTTTTTCTAAAATGTGTGGAATCTATATATATATATATAGAGAGAGAGAGTAGTTTCATAAATAAAACTTGTAATAATTAAGAAATAATGTTGAATATGTTTATTAGTGGTAACAAAGTTGACTTTCCTTATGAACTTCTTATCATCATTCCATTACTTGTAAATCATTGATTGTAACTTAAATTAGTCAACTACATGTGTGTAAAATATACAATTAAAGTAAATCATTGATGTAACTTAAATTATGAATGCTAATTTATTTAACTATGGAATATATATAATTAGTAACACGATAATAATTGTTAGTGGTATTGGTCCGACCTAAATATGCCTGGCCTAGACGAGTGTGAAGAAATAGCTCTGGTTGGGATGGCCTGAGTTGCTACTTCGCGCCTAAAGGAAAGAGATATAAGTTAAGAGTTGATCCTGATCTGGATTCGGGGATCCAGGAGAGAGAGAGAGAGAGAGAGAGAGAGAGAGAGAGAGAGAGAGCCATCCTGCACGGCTTAGGATGGAGAGAGGAATTGAGGCGGAGAGCTAGCTTAAAGTCCTGGGGGATATTACCCTGACCTGATCTGATGCTTTAACCTTACATAAGGTTCCAGGGAAAGCAGGTCAGGAATTTGAGAAGTATAAAGCCTGAGCTATCTTGCCCATAGCAGAAGCTTCATGATCAGGTCAGTCTTAATAACAGCCCAAGATTCGCGAATTCCGTTTTCAGGATCTCGGAAGGATCCCACGTGATGAATAACTATATATACCCCAGCTTTTGGGCTGGAGGGGGTATGACATTCTAAGCCTTCTTCTTCTGATTTTGCTTATTCCGACCTAAAACACTTACTGACTTAAGCATCAGAGAGGTTTCCACCGAAAAACCCCCGGTGGTCCTTTCTAAAGTGTTTTTCGTGAAGCAGGTTAGGATAGTCTTAAAGAAGGAGCAGGCATTCTCGGTGTAATTTTCATGGAAAAATAATTGGCACCGTATGTGGAAACAATAGGGCTAATACGTGAGAAGAAAACACATCGTCGGACGGAATCAGGCGAAACCTAGTGGCGGAAATGGGCGGAACATCATGTTCTACCACACCAACGGTTATATTAGAGACAGCAGGGCCATTGGCAGTAGCCAGGCTAAGCAAAACACAACCACCTCTGGGGGAGCTCAGCAGAAGGACGGAGGACCGCTGAATGATTACTTTTTGAGGCAGCTATCTGACCTCATCGGAAAAGCAGTAGAGGTGGAGGTGGAAAAGAGATTCGCTGAACTTTTGACACCACCCTCCAAAGGAAACCAGCCGTTGGAGACGGAGCCGCTGCGCACGGCCCAGCGATAGACCAGAGCTCCTCCCCAGGAGGATGAGGAGAGCTTCTCTGCTTCAGAAAGTGAGACTTCAAGCAAAACAAACCCAGACCTCACCGAGAAAATGCAGAATCTTCAAAAATAAGTTAGGGAAGTTAAGCAAAAGATGGTGGGCGCGGCCGCAGGCCAGGCACGGCGGAGTACTCCGTTCACCAAGGCGGTCATGAAGGATGACCTCCCAGTTTCTTACCATTCCATGGGCTTCGAATATAATGGGACAACAGATCCGTGAGATCACCTGAGCAGATTCGAAATCGCATCTACTTTACACAAGTTCTCCAACGCGGTCATGTGCCCAGTTTTTCCTACGACCTTTACAAAGTTTGCCCAGCTCTGGTTTAGACACCTACCCCCTACCACCACCACCACCCCACCCCCCGTTCTATAAGCAATTTTGATGAGTTTAGTTCTGCATTCCTGCACCAGTTCATTAGTTGCAGGAAATACCAAAAAATGCCTCTAGAGTTGTTCAGTTTGTAGCATAAGGAGAAGGAAAGCCTACAAGGATATATCAAAAGGTTCACAGACGCCAAATTGGAGGTGCCCTCTGCCTCTGAGGAGCTCTTGGTCAATGCCTTGGCTCAGGGGCTCATGAAGGGGGATTTCTTCCAGTCATTTGTTGTAAAGCCAGCACTGAAATTTGGAGAACTCCTGGAAAGAGCGGAAAAGTATATCCATCTAGAGGAGGCCTTGAAGATCAAAGAGGATGGAGAGAAGAGAAGGGAACGACTTGATAGGGAGGACAAGACCCCGATGAAGAATCCCACGACTGATCTAGTCGGAAGACGACCTCGTTTTGATAGGTACACACCTCTGGCCACACCTCAAGGGGAGATTATGCAGGCGATTGAGCGACACCCTGATCTCAAATGGCCCAGAAATTATTCCCAGAAGCAAAGGAAGGAAATATCTGACAGATTTTGCCGATACCATAACGAGTATGGTCACGATACATATCAGTGCACCCACCTGAAGGATGAGATATAAAGGTTGGTGCAGGCGGGGCACCTCAAGAAGTCTGTACAGGCGAAACGGGAGGAGTCCAAATCTGAATCTCGCAGAAGAGATCGACCTCAGGGAAACAAGCGCGAGATGGATAACGGACGAAATAATGGGAGAAGGAGTGACCAGGCTCAGGAGATAAGGGGTGAATTCCTGATGATTACAGGGGGCGAATGGGATGAGCATTCCAGGAGAACCCGGAATAATTATGTTCGCACGGCGAAAGACCTTGCCTGCAAAGCAAATGAAGTTAGGCAGTTAGCACTGAGCCCAAACATATGCTTTAGATGAGAGGATGAAAATGGTATCCTGGCCCCTCACATGGATGCCATGGTTATCACAGCCACCATTGCTAACTACACCATAAGATGAATTTTCGTAAAGACGGGTAGTTCAACCGATATCATGTTCTATGAATGTTTTCGATAGTTGAACTTAAATATGGATCCAGAGGAAATCACAACATCACTAGTTGGCTTCACAAGGGGAGCTCTGAAAACGTTGGGAGCGGTGAATCTCCTGATGATGCTAGGGGATGGCCCGTTTAGATAGACCAGGTTAGTGCGCTTTTTGGTAGTGAACGCACCTTCCCCGTACAACGTCATGCTTTAGCGACCATCGCTGAGTCAATTCCAAGCTGTAATCTCTTTCTATCATATGCAGTTGAAGTTCCCTGCCCAGGATGGAGTGGGGGAGGTCCATGGTGACCAGTACGTGGCAAGACGCACGTATACACACTACTGCAGAAACAGTATATGAAGGCGGTTTATTAACGGAGGTTCTGGAAAAATCACCGTCAGAGGTTTTCTGAAAACCCCCGGTTAAATCTATATTTTTACGGCGGTTTTTCAAGAACCGACGTTAAATATATATTTTAACGGTGGTTTTTTGATAACCGCCGTTGATTCCTTTATTCCACGGCGGTTTTATATGAAACGCCATAAAAACCCCAACATTCTACGTCGGTTTATTTGAGAACCAACGTAAAACTGGAGACCAGCTAATTTTAACGGCGGTTTGAAAATAACCGCCGTAGAATGTTTGAGTTTTACGGTGGTTTTTTTAAAACCGCCGTAGAATGTATATATAAAATAAAATAAAAATAGAGATCACAAAATCCAAAGCCACGTCACGGATCCTGGTGCTTGTTGATCTACTGATCTCCACCATCCTTTCAAAACAAATCTACTGATCTCCATGATTCAAGCTTTTGTGTTGCCTACTTATGAAAATTTGTCAAAAGATCAATAGCTTGCCCGCAAGAGAACGGGGTCGCGCGTAGTTTGGCAACTTGACTCGAGTCGTCTCTCGAGGAATATACAATCGGAATTCTCAAACAGTTTGTTCAACTTAAATTCACATACATTGGGGGGGGGGGTGGGTGGGTGGGGTGGGTGGGTGGGGTGGTGGTGGTGGTTTGATTGTTTGATTATCTAGGATTTTAAAACGAAAGAACTATAATTCAAAGTAGGAAATTGAATTCAGCTACTTGAACTAGAGAAATTATTCTAAGTGCTTTAACAAGATTAACTAGCATAAACAAACATAAATTATCTAGAAAGTAGTGTAAACTAAATGAATTAACTAATAAGAATAATAACCCAGCACAAATTAAACTAAGATTACGGATTGCAATATCAAAAATATCTCAAGTTCAAAGTATCAAACAACTCAAGAACAATTATTGAAAAGCAGTTACTTAAACGCATAAATTAATCTACGAAAACGAAATAAAGGTTTAGAGTACTTATTAAACTAGAAAGCGTAGTAAATTCTCCAGCTACTCCGGTGGGGTGAATGATCTTGGTCGAAGAACGGATCGCGAACGGACAGTTAAAGCTTGGTGATCCACGAATCTTCAATTTTGATCACTTATTGTTATTGGGATGAGGATGGTGTTGTTCTCGAACCTTACGATCAAGAATTCAGTGTATATGGGTAGGAGCGTGTGTTTTGGGACGGACTTAGAAGGGCTTAAATAGATTTCYCTTGACTTGGAGCATAAGAAACCCTAAAGTTCCCGATTCTGGGCCGTCGCGTCGACGGAGCATCGACTGACGCGTGCTGGTGCTCGGCGTCGGTGCAGCCTGGCGCGCGCGTCGGCTAGGCGGGTGCATCGACGGTATGAGTCGACATCGATGCTTCAGCAAGTAGCGTCGACGTTGCGTCGACATAGATGCGTCGACATCGACACTTCAGCAAGTAGCGTCAACGTTGCGTTGACATAGACGCGTCGACATCGACGCTTCAGAAAGTAGCGTCGACTTTGCGTCGACGCTGCGTTGACTGATGCAGGTCATGACTCGCGTCGACGGAGCATTGACGGTCGCGTCAGTCGACGCAGCTGCGCGTTTGCCTCCGTCTCCTTCTATCTGTTTGCTACTCGTTCACCGGAAAGCTCATTCTCCATTTCGCGAGTATAAACTTCATCTAATTATACGCCGAACTCGTCCGGTACTTAGCTGTAAAGTGAAAAACCACAAATAATCAATTATTTTGCATCAATCTAGATCAAAACACGGTAAAATAAGCTGAGAGTACAAATATACGAAATCGATCTTAAACTACCCAACTTATACCAAAAACAAAAGGAAAAACAAGTTATAAACCTACTAAAAATAAGGACAAATATGTGCTAATCAACTACCCCACGCTTAATTGGTTTGTTCGTCCTCGAACGAACGATAAATTCAAAGTATAGTAAGAAATGAAAATCAGTCCAAATAATGAGTCGTGCTATGCTACTTAAATAATTTTGAAAATATAGGTACATGCACCGCAACTTCAAACACTCCACCCATATTACATTGTCGCTCCAAAATCGAATTCATGCATCCTCACAAAAAGGAAATATATACAAGGGTGAACGCTCAAGCACTCAAGTATTTTCTGCATAGGACGTGTATACGCTCAAATCATACAAATGCAAGCACAATAAACAAGCACCGAAAATCAATCTCTTTTCAACCGCAAATTAAGTGTGTTGTCGAACAAAGAATCAGAAAAGGTCTTTTCGGGTTGTAATGTAAGGCTTTTTGGACGGGTATGGAATATAAGTCGTGTGGCTAACTCACGATCTAACGTGATCAGTAACTCACCAAACCTATTCTAATACGCTACACCTCGTTCAAAAATAAAACCTCACTAAACACTCATATCGTAGCCTTTAACATAGGCTATTACTCAACTCTTTTCTCTAAACCGGCTTGAAGCTCAAACCACATAATCACAATTGAAGCTCATAACTCGCTTCTTACACAACTCATGCCTTCTAAACAATAGGCTCATAAAATAAAATAAATAATAGACACAAGACTTCGTTAACGCGTACAATGACTAACACAATTCACCATCCTTCTTATTTTCTTTTTCTCTTTTATATCCCCTTCTAATTCTGTTTTATGGGGTCTTCTTTTTTTTATTGAAGGATGGTGATCCTTTATTACAAAAATTCATAAATCCCTTATCAGAACTCCAAAACACTAATAACCAATAAAAACCTCTAACTCCTACCCCACGCTTTTAATGGGTAGTAGGGGTCGACTCGATAAAATCACTCATTGGCTAAAGGCATGGATTATTTGGCTATGATTGGCTCATTCGGAATTTATAGAGGCTAATAATTTATGAATATGGCCGGAATAGGGTTTTATTTGTGCCTTAATGTCATTTTCCAAATCAACTACACACAGCGGTTTCAAAGAGATTTCAAATCAAGACTCATTCAAGTACATGCAAAGATGATAAACACTCAGGCTACTCACTGGCTTTTTGCATGAAAAAGTTTTGAATTGACGCTACTTTTAAAGTTTTTGCGAAATCAGTTGCGTCCAAGTACCATTTACAATATATAAATAATAATTGTAGAAACATTATGCACTTATTCACGCTCAAAGACAAAAACTTCAATTCGTAAATAGCTAACTTCGACAGGCATGCCATACAAACATAATTTAGCGCAGAAATAGCAAACACAATCACGTAAAAATTGAAAAATTGCACATTATTTTTAATCATAATCATACTCAACCATCATAATCAAACTCAACCATCCCCCCCTCTTGAAAAACCGGCAATCCCCTGATTGCCAAAAATATAAAAAAAAATAATTCAAACAAGGAAAGGGTAAGAAAACGTCCCTGAAAAATGAATGGTCGAGACTTGTTCATTGAAGTTGTGCAACTTCACGTTCCCGGAGCCTCGTGAATGGATTCGTCCTCAAAACATAACAACCAAAAAGAAAAATAAATAAATAAGAATAAAAATTAGCAATAATAAATATATGAGATCGTTGCCACTACTCTTTCAGCAAAACATCGAACAAAACGGCTATCGAAAACCAAAGCTTCTGCCCAAGGCAGCCCGATCGCGAAGCGCAGGCAGCGTCGACATGGCGTCGACTGACGCGAGTAAGCATTGCGTCGACAGAGCGTCGTCGCTCGCGTCGGTCGACGCGACAGCAGGTCGGTGAAAATATTGTTACCGTTCGTATTTCAGTGATTTACCTCTTGTTATGAGTGATATTTAACCATGGACAACTGCACAATCTCACAAGAAAATAAGAACGCCCGTGTGCAACAAATATGAAAAAGCAAGGCATACGAAAAATAAAATTTTATTAATTGCTAAAACGAAACWCGTAGACAACCGAAAGTAAACAAAATTGAAACTAAACGAAACAGGATAAGGTGGAAAGACAATTCCACGACTCGATAATGGAAAAACATAAATAGATAAATAAAGTCAATCCCCTAAGATTCTAAGGGAATTTGGAGCCCAAACGCTCTAACGCGACGATCTTCTCACTAGCCTCATCCAAGCGCCGCTTCCAAAAATCCAAACTCCCCTCGTTCGCTCTGGTCCGCAAGTTAAACTCTTTGATGTAGGCCTCCAACTCCTCAATTCGCTGCTAGAGGTCAACCTTCTCTCCACGGAGTGCATGGTTACTTCGTAAGAAACGTATTCCATCTTGAGTCGAACTCTCTATCTCGCCTGCCGCCTCCTTTATCTCGGCTTCCGCCTCCTTCAGGTTCTTGTCCTTCACATCGTTCTCCCCTGATAAACGGAGCATTTCCCAAATCATCTCATCGTTGCTCTTAGTCAAGGTGGAAATCGTCTCTCGAGCTAGGAGAAGTGCGTCGCGGAGCTCGTTCTTGGTCAAGGTACGTTCGTCAAGGTCCTCCCTTTGCTGTCCTAGGTCGTGCTCAATACSCCTCAAGCGTTGAATGGTGGTCCTTAGTTGAAGGTTCATGTCCCTCAACCCATCGTTGATCGCCTCCTCCCTTCCCAATTGCTTCTTAAAAGCTTCGAGTTGGAGGGTATAGTTAACATCATCCAACTGATAATCTCCGACCAAATCGTTCGCCTTCTCGACTTCATCATGCAGCTGGTCCACCTTCTCGTTGTGTTCCTCCCTTAGCATCCACCTCTTCTCGTGGTTCTTGGAATTGGCCTTATGGTAAGGAAAAAAGGGGTTGGGAGCGAAAATAATTTGGAGGGAGAAGAGATGAAGAGCTTTTGAGAATAATGAAATAAAGAGTGGGAGGGCTGGGTTTATATAGGTGTCAAAAGACCTTAAAAATAGGAATCCTAAATTCACTCCAATTAAAGATAAGGGAGAAGATATTTAGTTTCCTTATCTAATTATAACTCCATTAAGACAAAAGATCTTGTCCCCAATCTTGACAAACTTCGTGCAAATAAATTCCTTCAATTCTCTCTCCTATTTAGAATAAAACTCCCAAAAATCGCAGCTAAAACTTACCAAAAATTTCTCACGCGCACAGGTGGCGTCGACGCCGCGTCAATGCTGCGTCGGTCGATGCGCGCGCCCAGGCAACTTCGTTTCCACGTCATTGCCGCGTCAGTCGATGCGTGCGCCCAGGAGGCGTCGATGCCGCGTCGACGCTGCGTCGGTCAACGCAGCTGCAGGCTGATTTTTAGCAGTTCTCCATTCTTCAAAAGATGAATTAGACTTATCCCGACCTAAATCCTGTTCAAATACTTACGAAAAGTAGAGAAAAAGAAATAAATAAAATAAAAGAAAATTAAAAATAAAGAAAATACAGTAGCTTGGGTTGCCTCCCAAGAAGCGCATCTTTTAACGTCGTTTGCTCGACGCAACTGTGCCGTGATTAAATTGCCAGCGGAGGTGGGTCCGCCATCGCCCATACTTCGCGATCTTGATTTGTGGACTCTCCGTCACGATACAATTTCACTCGGTGCCCATTAACTTGAAATGTCGAGTCTCGCTTCTCATCGTAAAGGGTAACAGCGCCAAACTCGTTGATTTCTTTTATTACAAACGGTCCACTCCACTTTGATTTTAGTTTTCCTGGAAAGAGTTTAAACCGTGAGTTAAAGACTAGGGCTAACTTACCTACCTCCAACTGTTTATTGACGAGTTTCCGGTCATGGTAGACTTTGGTCATCTTCTTTTTCCTCCATGCAGTTTCATAGGACTCGTTTCTTATCTCCTCAAGTTCAGTTAGTTCCAACTTCATATACTCGCCAGCCTCGTCATAATTCATGTTCAATTTCCGAATTGCGCAACCAGCTCGATGTTCTAGCTCAACGGGCAAATGGCAAGCCTTCCCATAGATTAGGCAAAAAGGGCTCATTCCAAGCACTGTCTTGTAGGCTGTTCGGTATGCCCACAGTGCGTCAACAAGTTTGACTGCCCAATCCTTTCGACTTGGCCCGACTATTTTTTCGAGAATTGCCTTAAGCTGACGGTTGCTCGTTTCGACTTGGCCAGACGTTTGAGGGTGGTAAGGCGTAGCTACCTTGTGTCGAACCCCATACCTCTTCATCAACTTTTCAAAAGCCTTGTTACAAAAATGGCTCCCTCCATCACTTATTATCGATTTCGGCACCTCGAATCTACTGAAAATATTTTCTTGGAGGAATTTGAGAACAACTTCTGCATTAGCTCTTCGAGTAGGAATAGCTTCCACCCATTTTGACACGTAGTCGACACCAACAAGGATGTACTCAAAATCTCCACTCTTAGGGAAGGGTCCCATAAAAGTCTATCCCCCACACATCGAAAATCTCCACCACTTGGTTGGGTACCTGGGGCATTTCGTCTCGCTTACCTATGTTTCCGGTCCGTTGGCAGTTGTCACAAGTTTTGCAGTATTCAAACGCATCAGCAAATAAACTCGGCCAATAAAATCCGGCTTGTAACACCTTGAACGCCGTCTTTTGAGCTCCAAAATGCCCTCCAAGGTCATGGCAGAATTGGAGAATGCTCCCCATTTCGTCGTTCGGGATGCACCTCCTATTTAGACCATCCTTGCAGCGTTTGAAAACATCGGGGTCATCCCAAAAGTAGTCCCTGCATTTACTCAAAAATCTCTTCCTTTCTTGGTAGGATAAATGGTTAGGCACAATTTTGCAAACAAGATAATTCACAATATCAGCGTACCAAGGGGTGACTAATTGCTCAAGATTAAAAACATTTTCATAAGGAAAAAGATCGTTAATCATAAATTTCTCCCCCTCATTCTCCTCAACTACCATTCTAGACAAGTGATCCGCCACAACATTTTCACAACCTCGTCTATCTTTTATTTCCACATCAAATTCTTGTAGCAACAAAATCCACCTAATAAGACGTGGCTTACTTTGCGGTTTGGAAAACAAATGGCGTAAAGCAGCATGATCAGTATGTACAATTACCTTAGCTCCAACTATATACGGTCTAAATTTGTCAAGCGAAAATACGACCGCCAATAGTTCTTTTCAGTTGTGGTATAATTACGTTGAGCATCGTTTAGCATATAACTAGCATAATAAATAACTCTAAGCAATTTTTCCACACGTTGTCCCAAAAACAGACCCCACCGCCTCATTAGAAGCATCACACATAATTTCAAAGGGTAAGGTCCAGTCGGGAGCAACAACCACAGGGGCAGACGTAAGACTCGCTTTTAACTCATTAAACGCATTCAAACATTCTTCATTAAAAATGAAAGGAGTATCTAAAGTCAAAAGTTTGCAAAGTGGACGACTTATTTTTGAATTTTTTTTGATAAACCATCTATAAAAACCTGCATGACCAAGAAAACTCCTAATCCCCTTAACATCTCGAGGCGGAGGGAGAGTTTCAATTACATCAATTTTTACCTTATCAACCTCCAACCCCTTTCTAGAAACAACATGGCCTAGAACAGTGCCACTTTTTACCATAAAATGGGATTTCTCCCAACTCAAAATTAGATTTTTCTCAATGCATCATTCTAGAACTCTTGACAAATTAGACAAACAATGATCAAAAGATGACCCAAAAATCGAAAAATCATCCATAAAAACCTCAAGAAAGTCATCAAATCACTGAAAATTAAGAGCATGCACCTTTGAAAAGTCGCTGGTGCGTTGCACAGGCCAAAGGGCATCCTTCGAAAAGCAAATGTGCCAAAGGGGCATGTGAACGTTGTCTTTCTCTGATCTTCCGGAGCGATGGCCACTTGTTAGTATCCCGAAAGGCCATCCAGAAAGCAGTAAAATTCGTGTCCCGCAAGTTTGTCCAGAAGTTGATCGATGAACAGTAGAGGAAAATGATCCTTTCGAGTGGCCGCATTCAACTTCCTATAATCGATGCACATACACCAACCAGTAGTTAGTCGGGTTGGCACTATCTCTCCCTTTGCGTTTTCGGCGATGGTGATACCTCCTTTCTTTGGAACCACATGCATTGGGCTTACCCATTTGCTGTCGGAGATGGCGAAAATGATTCCTTCATCTTTAAGCTTAAAAATTTCTTTCTTAACCACCTCGTAAAGTGTTGGCGTCAGTCTCCATTGACTGTCCCTCACAGGCCTGGCATCGGGTTCCATCTCGATTCTATGCATGCAAGTCACGGGGCTTATGCCTTTGATGTCGCTGATGCTCCATCCAATTGCCTCCTTGTGGTTTCTTAACACCGCAACTAATTCTTTCTCCTCGTGCTCCGATAAGGCTGAGTATATGATGACTGGTTTTGTTTCGTTGGGCTCGAGGAAAACATACTTCAAATGGCTCGGTAGTGGCTTTAGCTCCATCTTCGGACCAAGTTCGGGTGCAGTGGCTATTTCACACAATCCTTCATCAAAATCGTCCATCTCCTTATTGTCTTTGTCGATCTCATTCAAATCTATCTCTAATATCTCGGCCACCCGGTTCAAAAATTCCGTGTCGTCCTCGATGCTTAACTCATCTAGCACGGTGATTCCCTTTAGCTCGTGAACACAAGAGGCAATCGGGTCCACAAATGAGAAGTCTTCATTCATGTATGGCGAAGGAGTGTTGTGGATATCTTTCAGCGAGAATGTGATTGTTTCCCCCATCATGGACAAGGTCATCCTCCCTTTGTGTACGTCAATCAGTGTACGAGAAGTGGACATAAATGGTCGACCAAGCAAAATAGTATGCTCAGTGCCCTCCTTCGGAACCTCGCCGACATCTAGTATGACGAAATCGACTGGAATCACAAGCTCGCCAACTTGAACTAGAACATCCTCGACTATGCCAAGTGGTTGTCTAATTGATCGGTCCGCTAATTGTAGCCGCATCGTCGTTGGTCTCATTGTTCCCAAATCGAATTCCTTATAAAGGGAATAAGGCATCAAATTGATTCCTGCTCCAAGGTCAAGAATGCCTCGTGCTGTTTGTCCGTTTCCCAAGGTGATGGTGATGCAGAAACTTCCCGGGTCCCTTTCCTTTTTGGGTAGAGGCCCCTTGCATATGGCGCTCACCTCCTTCGTCAATTTAACTTGCTGAAGTGTCTCGAGACGCCGTTCCCTCGCAACTAATTCCTTGAGAAATTTCACGTATGCGGGCATCGTCTTGATTACGTCCAACAGAGGAAGGTTAATGTTGACCTTTTTGAGAAGATTATAAAGTTCCATGAACTTTTTGTTCTCTTTTGCCGGGCGTAGACGACTTGGGAAAGGAACTTTGTCTCGAATAGTGATTGGTGATGCCTTCGGAGGCTCGGTGGAATCGTCAATAGTCATTGGAGAGGGTACTTGATTCGGGGACTTCCCTTTTAACGACCTTGGAATGTACGGATTCGGTGACTTATGCATTTGGTCAACCGATTTGGGGTCATTGTTCGTGGACAGCCCCTCCCTTGCAACATCAGTGTCCCCTTTGTCCAGTTCTTGGACTTTATTATCTATCGTCTTCCCACTTCGTAGAATATGAACTGCAGAAGCTTGCTCGGGTTGGCTCGGAAGCTTCCCCTTTTCGTTGTCGTGTTTGGCCATGAATGTCGCCATTTGCCCCATCATCTTCTCCAAGTTCTTCACGCTCTTAGATAGATCATCCAAGACTTCTCCCTGCTTATTTACTTGCGTGGTCAGACTAGTCAATCCATCCCTGTTTCTGAGTGTCTCTGTGACTTGGTTTTGTTGCCAAATTAGCAGTTGATCATTTGGCTGTATAGGAACAGATGTCGGTCCCGATGGTAGTGATTTACTCGGTGGAGGTTGTGTTGATTTATTTTGTGATGGAGCATAGTGTGGATTCTCGGGGCCCCATTTCAAGTAAGGAGAGTTACGATTTGCATTAAACTTGGTGTTTGGCTGAGGCCTGTGCTCATAAGTTGGAAGATCTATGTTGCGCAATTGGTCCTTGAAGGCGTGTTCTTCAGCGTCGGTATCCTCGTGATACCCCATTGTACATGAATCCCCCACATGCCCTTGCTCTCCACAACGGGTACATACCTCGAAGGTCTCGTTATTTGGCACCTCAGTTGCCTCGTTAACCCTTATCTTACGTGGTCGAGAGCTCATTTGCCTCGACTTTTTGCTCATTCTTTCAAATAGTTGCTTGGCAGCCGTCGCTGTCAAATCCCCAAAATCTCCTCCAGCAGCCACCTCTACGTTATTCTTATAAGAATCTAGAAGTCCCTCGTAGAAAAGTTGATTCACCATTCCCGGAGAGTTGTGATGGTGGGGGCAAGCTTGCAATAAAGATTTGAAATGTTCTCACGCCTCGTGAAACAACTCCCCGTCTTGTTGGACAAAGTTGGCTATTTGTCTCCTTATGTGGCCCGTCGTCTGAGCTGAGTAGTACTGATTAATGAATTTGTCGCTCACCATGGGCCAATCGACCAGAGATCTTGGTTCCAGCGATAGTAGCCAAGACTTGGCTTTATCCTTCATGCAACTCAGAAAATAAACCATTTGAAGGTCTTCGTGATGAAGTCCCGGGGATGGGATCCTAYTAACTTCGGCATAGAACTCCTTAAGGAATGTTAATGGGTCTTCGTTGGCGAGGCCATGAAATGTCGGGAGATTGTTGATGATATGAGGTTTCAACTCGAAGTCTCTCGCAGTTCTACCCAACACAATTGCCGAACTATAGGGACCCACTTGAGGGGTCGTGAACTCTCTTTGTCTCGGTTCGCGCGCCTCTCGTTGGTATCTTGCTTTGTTATTCCGCCTCGCGTATTCCCCTCTCTCGTGGTACTCGTCATATGCCAGCCACTCGTTGACCCGCTTGTCGCCGTGATATGATCTTTCAGAATAGTCGTCCGGGACGTGGCGGTAGCGATGTTCTCCACGTCTTTGGCCTTCATTTTGGTTTATCACGTTACGTTGAATATTCTCCTCGTATGCTTGAGGCTGTAATGGTCCGTCGGGATGATTTGGCTCACTCCCGTACCCATTTCTTTGTTGCACGGGTGGATGCCTTGGTGACTGGTCATCCCCGTTGTTGTGGGCTTGGTTTATCTAGTCGCAACATCGTTTCCGGAACAGGATCACAAATAAAATCAGTCGTGGCAGACGATTCAACTTGTGGGTGAGTGAGGTGGTCTCACTTGATTCGGACGATGAACGTTGTCGATGAATGGTGCAAGTTCGAGCCTAAGCGACCTACGACCTTGCATGAACTCAACAACAAATCAAACGTATCGACTAGAGAGAATAATTATACAAATAACGACTGAAATAAAAAACTAAAAATGAACAAGCATATTTTTGAAAACCTTTGTATATTCCCCGGCAACGGCGCCAAAATTTTGATTCAAGCTTTTGTGTTGCCTACTTATGAAAATTTGTCAAAAGATCAATAGCTTGCCCGCAAGAGAACGGGGTCGCGCGTAGTTTGGCAACTTGACTCGAGTCGTCTCTCGAGGAATATACAATCGGAATTCTCAAACAGTTTGTTCAACTTCAATATCACATACATTGGGGGGGGGGGGGGGGGGATTGATTTTTGATTATCTAGAAATTTAAAACGACAAGAACTATAATTCAAACTAGGAAATTGAATTCAGCTACTTTAACTAGAGAAATTATTCTAAGTGCTTTAACAAGATTAACTAGCATAAACGAACAACAATTATCTAGAAAGTAGTGTAAACTAAAGAATTAACTAACAAGAATAATAACCCAGCACAAATTAAACTAAGATTACGAATTCAATATCAAAAATATCTCAAGTTCGAAGTATCAAACAACTCAAGAACAATTATTGAAAAGCAGTTACTTAAACGCATAAATTAATCTACAAAAACGAAATAAAGGTTTAGAGTACTTATTAAACTAGAAAGCGTAGTAAATTCTCCAGCTACTCCGGAGGGGTGAATGATCTTGGTCGAAGAACGGATCACGAACGGACAGTTGAAGCTTGGTGATCCACAAATCTTCAATCTTGATCACTTGTTGTTATTGGGATGAGGATGGTGTTTTTCTCGAACCTTACGATCAAGAATTCAGTGTATATGGGTAGGAGCGTGTGTTTTGGGACGGACTTGGAAGGTCTTAAATAGATTTCTCTTGACTTGGAGCATAAGAAACTCTAAAGTTCCCGATTCTGGGCCGTCGCATCGACGGTGCGTCGATTGATGCGTGCTGGTGCTCGGCGTCGGTGCTGCCTGGCGCACGCGTCGGCCAGGCGGGTACATCGACGGTATGAGTCGACATCGACGCTTCAGCAAGTAGCGTCGACGTTGCATCGACATAGATGCGTCGACATCGACGCTTCAGCAAGTAGCGTCGACGTTGCGTCGACATAGACGCGTCGACATCGACGCTTCAGCAAGTAGCGTCGACTTTGCGTCGATGCTGCATCGTCTGATGCAGGTCATGACTCGCGTTGACGGAGCATCGACGGTCGCGTCAGTCGACACGGCTGCGCGTTTGCCTCCGTCTCCTTCTATCTGTTTTCTACTCGTTCACCGGAAAGCTCGTTCTCCATTTCGCGAGTATCAACTTCATCTAATTATGCTCCGAACTCGTCCGGTACTTAGCTGTAAAGTGAAAAACCACAAATAATCACTTATTTGCATCAATCTAGATCAAAACGCGGTAAAATAAGCTGATAGTACAAATATACGAAATCGAGCTTAAACTACCCAACTTATACCAAAAACAAAAGGAAAAACAAGTTATAAACCTAATCACTCCACCGTCCATTCAAAACAAATGTATTGACCCCCCTTCCTTCTTCTTTCCCTCTTCGTCATTTTTCCTAACCCTAACCTCCCCGACGCTCGCCGAACAGCGGCGATCCGCCGCCGCCTCATCTTCGCCGGCACGATTCATCCTCGAGCAAGGGTAAAGGCGAATCGGTTGATTTCCAGAGATTAATTCATTCGAAGAACCATGGGGCTTCTTCACCAAATCCAGAGCGGGTTTCTCAGAGATTCGAGATAAAATCGAAGGCGAATGAGGTCAATTCAGCCACACTTCAAAGTTCATTCACGTCTCTAAGTCTTGGCACCAACACTTTTCTCGGCCAACACCTCTCTCCCTCTTTCTACCTCCCTGTGGTACGCCTTCTTAGTTTCCCCGCTTTTTTCCCCATTTGTCGACATTTTAAAATTCTTGGTGTTTGTGATTTTTGTGAAAAGCTTGATTTTCAAGGTGAATTTAGGGATTTAGATTTATTTATTTCCTTTCTTGGTGTTTGTGATTTTTGTGTGAATTTATATTGTGGTTTTCTGGGGAAATTTTGTGAAGAAATATTGTCGTTGGTGGGATTTAGGTCTAGAAACATGATAATGATGAATATTGATGGAGCAAAAGAAGTATACCAAAACTGTATACGGCGTGGGCTGTACCTCTTTCTTCGTTCTTGCGTGCAAAAGGAGTATGTGCCGGTGAAGACGCTGCAGCGGCGGCGGAAAGTAGCGCAAGAGAAGCGGCGGCGGAGAGATCTCAGGATCCGATGGTGGTTTTTTGCGAGGGAGTGATGATGATTGTAATGGGCAAACTGGATGTGCGCAGCATAGCAGTGGCTCGCGTGCTTAATAGTGAGTGGCTCACACTTGCTTCGGATGACAAATTATGGGCACCTAGGGTACATTTTCGCCTCTACTCTCTGCTCGACCAACTCTCTTTTTATCTTTTCTCTAATTTGATTGTGTTTTTGAAAAGGGGAGAAAATAATGCTTAGGGTTTTTGTTTTCCAGTGTCGGGAGCTATGGCTAGGCAAGGCGCACATACCGCGCATATCGAAAGTACAAGGAATTTCCAAAATGAAAGCCACATCGCTTTCGATCATGGATGGTAAAAGAGTGAGTTCCTGATCTAATCTGCAGCTTACAGTTTGGATTGAAGACCAAATTATGAACATGCATCTAAGCTTTTATTGCATTTTCTAATAAAATTATTTTGGCAGAATCAAATAACTTGGCATGATATGTGTGACCATGTCTGGGAATTTCATGTTAGTGAGGTACGTCAGTCGGTCCTTGTAATATTCCATTGGAGGACGATTTTAATAATTAATTAGTCATGTAATTTTTGGAAAAACTCGATTTCTGAATCTTTTGTGTGGGGTAAGGAGTTGAAAATTTTACCAAAAATGAAAATAAAATTGAGCAATATGAATTGATTTATTTTTGGGAATTTTGATTCTTCTTATAAAAATAAGTGCTTGCTCTTGATCTCCAGTATGCACTCGCGTACTGTGTGACCTCGACCCCTACTGGGGAGCCACCGGCCCCCCTATGCGGCGTTATTTCCACCCCGACGGCACTGTAACGTCGGGGCTCAATGACAGGGTCTGGGGTGGCCATGAGTCGTCCTTTACGGTCGTCACAGGCTTGCTGGCCGACGGAAATATGAGGGATCACTACGTGAGGATAAATAGGTGGCCACGAATGTCCGTCTCTAGAAACCCAAACTGGAGCTGGGTGCTATCGAACCATCTTTACTGCTACTTGAGCATCCCTAATGCTACTGATTCTGATAAAGTAGACGGCACTGGTCCTTCCTATCCAATGTTTTGATGAGTATTATGTGTTGTGTGTGTGTGTGTTCTCTTTGCACGGGTTGATCGCAAAATCAGTCTGTATATTGCGTGTGAAGCATGTTATGGCTGTGTTTGCCCCGTTGCTGAGTTTTGGCTGAAAAATTGAAAATGCAATAGTAATCTTGTGGTGAGACATTTGTACTTGATGTAGTGCACCTGCTTTCATTTATTTTTTTTAATTTTTTACTACTTTCTAGAAGGTATTTCTTCAGAACCGATGTAAAAAGTGAACCAATTAATGGCGTTTCTAAAACCGCCGTAAACTTAACATTTTACGGCAGTTTGAAAACAGCCGTTAAATGTCTTCCAGAACCACCGTTAAATCCCACTTTTTTACGGCGATTTTTAAAAACCGCTGTAAAATTTAACGGTGGTCGGTATAACGGTGGTTCAAAAATCGCCGTTAAAAGTGAAAAATAACCGCCGTTAATTCACTATTTTGCAGTAGTGACAGATAGCATACGAGGCGATGAAGAAGAGGGGAGATGTAAAAAGGCAAGGATAGAGGATACAACACCTGGCCCAGCTGAGAGAGAGGAAAACTTGATGACAATAGAGGTAGTACCTGGAGATGATAGTCGAGTCCTACGCGCAGGAACGACCCTCAGCCTTGAAGTAATGGTGGGTTTGGTAGCTCTGCTTAGATCCAGCACATACAATTTTGCCTGGTGTCCCCAAGATTTGGTTGGGATAGACCAAGCAATAGATGAGCACCACCTTAACATTAGCCCAACAATAAAGCTGGTAAAGCAGAGAAAGCGCATCTTTGATTGGAGAAGGAGGCCATTATTGAGGCTGAGGTGGATAAATTGCTAAGGTCTGGGTATGTTTGGGAAATAAAATTCCCAGAATGGCTCTCTAATGCAGTCTTAGTACCAAAAATTGAAGAGGATTAGAGGATGTGTATTGACTTTCGTGATCTTAATAAAGCCTGCCCTAAAGATCACTATCCGTTGCTGAGGATAGACCAAATGGTCGATTCTACATCGGGTTGTGAGTTGCTAAGTATGATGGACGCCTAGCAGGGATATCACAAGATCAGGCTAGCTACAGAAGACCAGAAGGGAGTTGGTTTCATAACTCCAAAGGGAACCTATTGCTACGTGGTCATGTCATTCGGACTTAAGAATGCGGGTTCCACATATCAGCGACTAGTGAAAAAAATGTTCAAAAATTAGCTCGGGCGCAACATGGAGGTCTATGTGGATGATATGTTGGTCAAGAGTGTGAAGGCAGTCCCACACATGGATGACCTGAAAGAAACCTTCGATACATTGAGGAAGTATAAGATGAAGCTCAACCCCAAAAAATGCATGTTTGGGGTAAGAGTTGGAAAGTTCCTGGGATACATGGTCACAGAAAAGGGGATAGAATCAAATATAGAGAAGGTTAAGGCTGTCATGGAAATGCAGCCTCCGAAAAATGTTAAGGAGATGCAATTCTTTGCCGGGAGGATAGCGGCCCTGAGCAGATTCATTTCACGCTCGTCTGAGAAGAGTCTGCCATTTTTTCAAGCCTTATGGGAAAGAGCCCCGTTCCAGTGGGATGAAAAATGCCAGGATGCATTTCAAAAGTTTGTCGGGATGTAATTGCTTACCAGAACTGTCCAGGGAGAGCCCCTGGTCTTGTATTTATCCATAGGAAAGCAAGCTGTCAGCACGGTCCTGATCAGGGAAGAAAGCAGAGTACAAATATTGGTATACTAATGGATTAGAATCTTGCAAGACGTTGAGCTGCGGTACGTAGAGGTATAAAGAGCCATGTTGGCACTGGTCGGGACGGCCCACAAGCTCCGCCCCTACTTCCTCGCACATAACGTAGTGGTAAGAACTACCTTACCCCTAAAGGCAGTCATGGATAAGCCGGAGACATCAGGGGGCTTGGTGAAGTGGATAATCGAGCTCAGTGAGTTTGGTAAAAATTTTGAGGCGCGGACAGTACCTAGGCATTGGTGGACTTCATGCAGGAGATGACCAGCTCTCCCGAGGAGACGAAGGAATGGACGATCTACACCGATGGCTCTGTCGGCAACCTCGGCTGCAGTGCAGGGGTAGTGTTTATAAACCCGAAGGGGATAACCACAGAGTATGCCGTACGCATGAAATACCCTTTATCCAATAATGCAGCTATGAGGCCTTGTTGATAGGAGTCCAGCTGGCAAGAGATTTAGGGGCAGATCGAGTATCTGCGCGAGTGGATTCGCAGCTTATATGTAAACAAATAAAAGGGGAATTTGAAACCAGGAAAGAGAACCTATAAAGATATTTGACCCAGTTTTGTGAACTTGTGGGCGGCATGAGCTCTTTGACAGTCCATCAAATTCCCAGAGAGGAAAATGGCCGAGCTGATTACCTGGCCAAGGTAGCCAACTCAGCAACGAACTGTCAAGAAAAAGTGATCACTCTCCTAATGGCATACCGAGAGTTTGGAGAAGAGGGGTGCATTCTTTAGAAGAGGAGACAGATTGCGTTACCCGATCCAATCATATCTGGAGAAAGGAGAGCTACCAGGTAATAAAAGAGAGGCAACGAAGATAAGGAATAGATCCTCTCGCTTCTGCCTGATCAAAGGAGAGTTATATAAGATAGGGTTTGGACAATCTCTTCTGAGATGTCTGAGCTGGAAGGAAGGCGCCCACATCCTCAGAGAAATCCACGAAGGCTGCTGTTGTAATCATATGGGTGCCAGGACCCTATCAAGAAAAGTCATGAGGGCTGACTATTTTTGGCCATTATTGCGAATAGAAGCAGAGGATTTTGTTAAGAAATGTGACAAGTGTCAGAGGATCTCTCCTTTGGTTCACCGGCCGGCGGAAGAGCTCATGATGATGATCTCTTCTTTCCCCTTATCAAAATGGGGGATAGATCTGGTCCGGCCTTTCTTTACAGCTCCAGCACAGAATAAGCTCTTGATTTTCGCCATTGATTATTCCAGCAAATGGGTAGAGGCCAAAGCTCTGGCAAAAATTACGAAAGATGCGGTGATGGGTTTTATATGGAAAAACATATTGTGTCAATTTTGCATCCCTAGGATTTTGGTCTCGGATAATGGCACACAGTTTATAGGAGCTAACATGAGAGCCTAGTGCTCTAAGATGAAGATAGACCAACACTTCACATCTGTTTATCATCCTCAGGAAAATGGTTAGGTCGAGGTGACCAATCGCATCTTGGTGCAAGGGATCAAGGCGCTCCTTGAAAGGTCAGGCGGAATATGGATAGAAGAGCTCAGTTCAATCCTCTGGGCCTATCATACTAATCCTAAGGAGAGCACGAGAGAAACCCCATTTAGCTTGGTATATGGCATGGATGTTGTTATCCCTGCAGAGATAGGTCTGGAAACTCACAGAATCCAAAGTTTTGATGCGAACGAGAATGAGCTATTAATACACGATGTGTTGGATTTGGTTGAGGAAAAGAGAGAGCATGTTGCTGTTAGGATGGAACACATGAGAGGACGAGTTTGAGCGACATACAACAAAACAGTAATAAAGAGATATTTCCAAGTGGGAGATCTGGTACTGCGCAGAGCTGACCTAGGAAGGGTCAAAGGAAAGCTGGATGCCACTTGGCATGTACCATTTAAAATCACGAAAGCTCTGGCATGTGGAGCTTATGAGTTAGAACAAATGGATGGGGCAAGAGTACCCCGAGCGTGGAATGTATCAAACTTATGGAAATATTATGTGTAAGGTTACTACATAATTTACTTTTATAACAATGATGGTTTTGATCTACCTGTGTTTTAGTATGAAAATTCCCGACCCGATTGTCAGCATAGCCAGGATTTGCTAAGGGAGAATGCCAAATTTTCCTGACCTGATTGTCAGTAAATCCAGGATTAGCTAAGGGCGAATGCCCCAATTTTCCTGACCTGATTGTCAGCAAAGCCGGGATTGGCTAAGGGCGAATGCCCCAATTTTCCTGACTCGATCGTCAGCAAAGACAGGATTGGCTAAGGGCGAATGCCCCAATTTTCCTGACTCGATTGTCAACAAAGCAAGGATTGGCTAAGGGCGAATGCACCAATTTTCCTGACCTGATTGTCAGCAAATCTAGGATTGGCTAAAGGCGAATGCCCCAATTTTCTTGGCCTGATTGTCATCAAAGCCAGGATTGGCTAAAGGTGAATGCCCTAATTTTCCTGACCTGATTGTCAGTAAAAGCCAGGATTGGCTAAAGGCCGATGCCCCAAATTCCCTGATTTGATTTCCACTAAAGACCATGATTTGGCTAAAGGCTATCTGGACGAGCCAAACCTAATTTCTGGTAAGAGTTTTGCAAGGAAAAAATCATTTATTAAAAATTAAACTTCGAGATTACATGAAAAGAAGCAAAAAAGGCATGGAAAGCACCTATGCCATTCTTCAAAAACAAAGCTTGGCGAGTTTGATTAAGGCAAAAGAGACAAAAGGGAGTGCTCATAGAAAAAATAAGAGTACAAAAAATACATTAAGAATGGAAATTACAATCAGCCATGGGAGGAGGAAGCCCTCCTGTTAGAAGCCAGAATTCGGCGAATACGCCAAAACTCGCGCTCAGTTTCATGGAGGCACTGACGATACTTGTCTGCTCGCCCTTAGGCGGCATGAGCCTCGCCGACGGCGGTGGTCAGCCGACATACTGATTTGAGTAAATAAGCCTTCTCTTCTTCCAGTTGGCGGTTGAGCTGGCGGAGCTCAGCCCACTCGCGCTTGTAATAGCGTTTCTTCTGCCTTTTCCTATCCAGAAGCCTACATACTTGAGAATTTTTTTTGCAAAGAGTGGAGAGTTTGTTGGAAAGTTTAAAATTCTCAGCAAAGATCGAGAGGTTTTTCCTCTTTACAATATCAATTTCTTTGAGTAATGAAAAAGAAGAATCTATAATGAAATTCATAAGGAAAGAACATGTATATAAAGGACGCAAGCACATGTTATGCATAACGAAATAGTACTAGGGTTTCCTCAAAACCAGGAAACCCTAAATTTACAAAATGAAAAATTGTTCGGGTACAAACAAAATTTGTTTAAAAAACATAACCAGCCAAATAGGCAACAAAATCAATCTAGTCTATGTTATCGTAATCCCTGGTATTCATCTCTCCCCCAATTTGCTCAGCTTCCTTGGTGGCCTCTTCAAAGTCTCGCTCAACCTGGGTATTGCCTTGGAGCCCACCCAAGTTAGCATAAGTCGCTGCTAAGGCAAGGGTCAGCGACTATTCTAGGGGGGAGAGGAGTCCAGGAAGATCTGGCGAACATGAGCAGTGAACTCCTGAGCCCTGAGCTGATGGAGTTGATCATCCTCCTTAACATACGTAAAGATGGTGGGCACTGGGGGAGTTTTGGGAAAAGTGATGCGGTTGAAGGGTACTGCTGGGCTCTCGGCAGACCACTTCTCCTGGGCATCAAGACCAAAGTTGTAGTAGACCTGGACCTCGGGGAGAAGGATGTCATAAAGCTCCATGGAGCCAAGAAAGGATTTCTGGGTCACCTCTCTAGTCATCTGGATAAGCCTTTGCCCCTCCTCCGAGTTCAAGAAATTAGCTTGCCCCCTGGCTTCACCTTCAGCTCGACCTTCAACTCGGGCCTCTGCCGCCAACTCTTTTCCACGGCTATCTGGATGGTCGCCTTTGCCCGAGATCGCCCCACCTGTTCTTGGGACTGCTGCAGCTCGACCTGTACTACCTGCAGCTCAGTTTGGGCTTTCTTTAACTTTGTCTGGGCCTCCTTCAATTCAGCATTCCGCTCCTTCAACCGGGCCAATATCCTCTGATCTCTCTCATTCAGAGCTGCATGCTCCTTGGCTAGGTTAGCATTCATCATGGAACCCTCATATCGGTCTATCAGAACAACCCTCCTGACTGAAGCCTAAAAAAAGAGAGAGAGAAGAGATAAAAATAATAATAAGGAGAAGAAGAGGAAGAATGGGAGAAGATAATAAGAGGGAAAGGGATTAAAGGCTAACCCTGGCCTCATCTAGGCAATAAGACTGAATCAGCTCAGCATTTGTCATTTTGTCCAAGACTCGCCTGTCGGAGGAAGGGTAGTGGCCCTTGACAAACTGAGCAGCTACGGACCCGAGCACTCCAGGACAGACGAACCTAAAAAGAAGCTCTGATTGGGCGTAGATATCCTACTCCCTGTCGGAGCAGCTTCCTTGCCAGATCGGGCCCATTTTTTGGAAACCAGCTCTGGCTCATCCTTAGACTCAGAATGAGACGCCAGATCTACTGTTCGGGTGGGCACCCTCTCCAGAGGGGAAGCTCTCTCCGGTCGAGCAGAAGTTATGGGCTCGATTGCTGCCCCATGTCTTGGAGGGGATGTAGGCTCTCCAGAAATAGCGACCCTGGATGAATTGCCAAGGGGACTCTTTCCCATGCTTGGGGTAGCGCCTTGAAGAAGAGTGGCCATTTTCTTCTGCATCATCGTGGCTACAAGGGAAAGGCAAGCGGTCAAGCAATTAATAAATAAGGATAAAACAAACTTCTGGATCTGGTAAACATTAAAATAAAGGATGGGGTTGTTCCATTTTTGTAAGTGTACCAATCTCGTCAGGCAAAGGGTTGTTCCCTTGTTGCGAGTTGAAGAAACTCAAGATTTTGGGAGAAAGAAGCTTAGTCAGATGGAAAACGTGCTGATTTAGGGCATGAAGGGTTCTTTCCAAATGAGCAGGTTGGTCAGCTCTGGATAACGAGGATTGAGGGGGGAGTGTGTTAATGCTCAGAGGAGAAAAGCCCCAATCTCCCAAACAACGGACAAATAAAAGTTTCTTGCGCCAAGCTTTTTTAGAGGAGGGCTTTCACGTTAAGAAGCGGACACCGGCTCGAGCTGCCAGATAGAAAAAGTCGGAAGATGAACTTTTGCCTAGAAAAAGGAAAAGATTAATTGGGTGACAGGAGTAATTCTAGAAAACTAGTCTGCCAAATGGAACCTTATCATGATCATGAAAGCATTCAGTACAAATTGGTGTACTGAAATTCGATACATCCGGGAGAGGGCAAGGATGAATGGATGTACCGGAAGGCTCAATCCCTCCTGGAATTGGTCGATGAAGAAGGTTAAATGATTCGGGGGAGATTGAGAGGCCCTTACGCTAGATGCGGAGTTTGTAAAGGAAAAGTCATTTGAAATAGGAAACCAAGACCGAATCTCCCAGAGGGTACGGTCACTAACGGTAGATGATATATTATCGGCACCGCCACAAGGAGGTGGTGAAGGTCGTCGATCACCGGAGGCGGCGACCGAGGATGTCGAGGAAGATGATAGGATGAGTGAAGAGGAAGGGACAGGCGATGCAGGAGCAGACATAACTAAAAATTGAGAAAATAAAAGGAACGAAAATGTACATGGTTCTTAAGGATAAGAAGGTCCTGGTTGGAGAAGAAAAATCTTAGAATTCTTGGAGAGAAAACAAACGCTTGGTGAAGAAGAATGAAAGTGAGAATTAAACCGTGAAAGGAAAACAAAAGGGATAAGTTTTGAAAATGATTATTGAAAAGGGAAAGGTATTTGATGGGATTCGCGCATTTAATGCGTGTCAAAGGCGCCGTACCCAAAAAGGCTTGTTAAAGATCTCAACCGTCAAAAGCGGAATATCAGACGTTATAGATCATCCTTAAGGATACGACTTGATCTGAGAAGAGAATTCAGCGGGATTCGTGTACCGCAGTGATGAATTTGGGTAGACGTGCTGAGAACCTCAGCCGCTTGTGATGAAAACCTAGGTCTCAAGGCTCATCCCAATCACTTGAGGGAAGGACTGGTTGGTCCGACCTAAATATGCTTGGCCGAACGAGTGTGAAGAAATAGCTCTGGTTGGGATGGCCTGAGTTGCTACTCCGCGCCTAAAGGAAAGGGAGATAAGTTAAGGTCTGATTCTTATCTGGATTCGGGGATCCAGGAGAGAGAGAGAGAGCCATCCTGCACGGCTCAGGATGGAGAGCTAGCTTAAAGTCATGAGGGATATTACCCTGACCTGATTTGATGCCTTGACCTTAGATAAGGTTCAAGGGAAATCAGGTCAGGAATTTGATAAATATAAATCTTGAGATGTCTTGCCCCTGGCAGAAGCTTCCTGATCAGGTCACTCTGAAAAACGCCCAAAGATTCACGGATTCCATTTTCGGGATCTCGGAAGGATCCCACGTGATGAATAATTATATATACCCCAACTTTGGGGCTGGAGGAGTATGACATTTTAAGCTTTCTTCTTCTGATTTTGCTTATTCCGACCTAAAACACTTACTGACTTAAGCATCGGAGAGGTTTCCACCACAAAACCTCAGGTGGTTCTTTCTAACGTGTTTTTCGTGAAGCAGGTCAGGATAGTCTTAAAGAAGGAGCAGGCATTCTCAGTGTAATTTTCAGGGCGAAACAGGTATAAACACTAAGTTGAGTTTTCATAATAGGCTTATTTATATTATGATATGTTTGACTTAAGCGACTTATGAATTTACCTATGGTTTAAAATCGCTACCCATGTTTTCATTCAAACAATATTCCATTTAAGATGTTTCCTAAAATTTATGAGTTTAACTGATATGATTAAATCAATTATAATATTATGTTATATATATTAATCTCAAATAACTATTTGGTTGTATATAAGAAATACACATAAATAGTCAAATATCTTTAGATTTGGATAATATAAAAGATTAGTATTTATATTAGATATTATTATGTCAAAATTCTAATAACCATCTCTCTTAATCAAATTATTTTGACTGATTAAACGTGTGGATCTTACATTTTCCACAAATCATGATATTATTATATTGGATATATTATATCATTATATATTATGATAATACTTACATTAATAGATACATTATGTTGATTATTATATCATCTATTTTACCATATTAAATGACATCAATTAAGTTGAATAATATATTCTGACATATAATTTATTGTTAATTATATGATCAACCAGTGTAATAATAGATGTTTCATAGTTATTCAAAAATTAATTAACGATTGTTTGATGTGTGACTCTTTTATAATTTAAACTGGTCAAAGTTGGAACGAAAAGGGAAGCCATATATATTGATGGGGTGTATTCATTAATGAACTAAGCTCGAAAATAAATCTAGGCAATGACCAAAAAAAATTAAATAATAATTTAAAAAATTATTTCAAATCCATGTTATTAAACTTCATAATTATTGATAAAATTATCTTGAAAACAATCACAAAATGCTACTAACATCCAACAAATATTTATTAAGTGACAAATAAAAATAAGCAAACTACTAAAAATAACGATGATGTTTAAAAATAATGTCTAAATTTTTTCTTGCTTGATCATATTCTCCAACTTCTTTAGAGATGCGTTAGTGGAAGATGCTTCCTCAAGTTTGTGTTTGGTCGGACTGAGGCTAATAAAATCATCGATGAGTTGAGGCTGAAGAAATAGTTAGAGTCTGATAAGTTAGTTGAAGTGTAATCATAAATGATTATATAAAGAAACCTAGAGACCTAGGAAACAACCACTACTAATCATAACAAGTCCAAAGAAATAACCAACATACCCATGTTTCCACTTCACCCCAGATTCTCAACACCAAAATAATTCCATGGAGAAATTCATGAAATTGTTATGATCAGATTTTTCAATCGTGTGCCAAATGCTAGATTTGTTATTAAATTTTGTTTTTCATGTTTATGAATTTCTAATTAATAATGAGATTAACTATTCGTTCAATACTCGGGTTAACTGATCAAGCACCAAAAATAGGACACGGTGATTATAACAGTGAGTTTAGAGATCGAGTATTTGAATCACAAAAAAATTGGATGTTGTTAAGAAGATCGAGCAATTAACTATATCTAATGAAAATTTTCAAGTTTACCGATGAACGTGACAGCTATTTTTAAAATTAAATTATTATTTTTATTTGTTTAATTAATTACCGACGGACTCGATGTCCGTCGGTAAATTCAAAAAACAATTAAGAATCCCGACAGCATCTTATCGGCGGATGTACCCATCGGAAATGTCATCGACCTGATAATCCGTTGTCAATTGAAATTACCGACAAAGGATTCACCGATGATGTAGATCTGTCGGTAAGCCGTCGATAAATCACTTACCGACGAATATAGCCGTCAACAATCTTGGTTTTTTTTTGTAGTGTGTGTTTGCAAATTCCATAATATATGTCAAAAAATACCTTTTTAATATTATAATTCAAAAGTTAATTATCTTACACGGATCATAGTTCTAAAGTTAGAACCACTTTTTTAAGTTAATAAAGAATTAATCATTTTATATAATGATGATTTGTAAGTTAATAATATTTGATCACAATCACTTCTCAAAATATTTATTTTAATTGTTGATGAGTTAAAAGTTAATAATATTAATTTTTTTGTTCAGATATCATATGCATTTAAACCCTTTGATATGCATTAAAACCCTTTGAGGGTATCATTCCTTAGTTGAAACATTATCTTATTAATTTGAATTAGATATTTATCCAAGAACCAATGGGGCTATAACGATCTCTACGATCAACTCGGTAACATATTAGATTATGAATATCAACTCGGTAACATATTATTTGAAGAAAAAGGGTACCCCAAAAATATTTAAAAATATTAGGTTATGCATTGATCTCTACAACAAACTCGTTAACAAATTAAGGTAATACGAACCTAATAAATTACAATCACACAAAAAATATGATTAATGAAAAAAGCAGCTAGCAAATATACCAAAAAACAAAATCTTACGACATCCAAAGAGAGACAAAATGAATATATATATATATATATATTTAGATTAATAAAATAAATTAAATTCCATGAAACCTCTTCATCCATCAAAAAAACTTTTGGATCAACAGACATTTCTTGATCAAGTGCTGAATATAAAGCATCACAATGCAACAGACCATAGTTATAAATACTATCACCACAATTAATGCATTTTACATGTGCCTGTAACAGATAAATGACATTAAAAACATCACTTATGTTAAGAAAAAAAAAATATTTTTCTTGTAAAATCATAAGATCAAGGTTTAAGTCTAAAGGTTTCAAAAACATAATATTTTCAAGTCACTTAGCCATATTTACAATTTTCCACCTCCCTTACATAAGTGTTTTACCAAACACACAATCTCCATCGGGATAGACCCAGCAATAGCTGAGCACCATCTCAACATTAGCCCGACAATAAAACCGGTGAAGGAAAGAAAGCGAAACTTTAGACCGGAAAAGGAGGCCATATAGAGACAGAGGTGGAGAAACTATTGAAGGCTGGGCATATTCGGGAAATACAGTTCCCAGAATGGCTCTCTAATGCTGTCTTTGTGCCAAAAACAGAAGAGGACTGCAGGATGTGTATTGACTTTCGTGATCTTAATAAAGCTTTCCCTAAGGATCACTATCTGTTACAAAGGATAGACTAATTGGTTGATTCCACGTCGGGATGGGAGATGCTGAGTATGATGGACGCTCACAGGGGTACCACCAAATCAGGCTATCCAAAGAAGATAAAAAAAGATTTAGTTTCATAACTCCAAAGGGAACTTATCTCTACGTGGTCATGCCGTTCGGACTTAAGAATGCAGGTGCCACGTATCGGCGGCTAGTGGACAAGATGTTTAAAAATCAGCTCGGGCGCAACATGGAGGTCTATGTGGACGATATGTTGGTTAAGAGTGTGAAAGCAGCCTCACATGTTGATGACCTGAAGGAAACCTTTGACACTTTTAGGAAGTATAAAATGAAGCTCAACCCCAAAAAATGCATGTTTGGGGTAAGAGCTGGAAAATTTCTGGGATATATGGTCACAGAAAAAGTTATAGAAGCAAACCCAGAGAATGTCAAGGCTATCATGGATATGTAGCCTCCGAAAAATGTTAAACAAATGCAATGCTTGGCTTGGTGGATAGCATCCCTAAGCAAGTTCATTTCATGCTCAGCTAAGAAGATTCTGCCATTTTTTGAAGCCTTACGAAAAAGAGTCCCATTCCAGTGGGATGAAAAGTGCCGAGATGCATTTCAGAAGATGAAAGAGTAATTGAGCGGAATGTTGTTGCTGAACAATCCTGTCCAGGGAGAGCCATTGGTCTTGTATCTATCCATTGGAAAGAAGGCTGCAAGCACAATCCTGATCAGGGAGGAAGGCAGGATACAAAAACTGATATACTACTGGAGCAAGATCCTCCATGATGCTGAGCTTCGGTATGTAGAGGTAGAAAGGGTTGTATTAGCTCTTTTCGGGATGGCTCGTAAGCTCCGTCCTTACTTTCTTTCGCATAACATAGTGGTCAGAACTAACTTACATCTAAGGGCAGTCATGGATAAGACGGAGGCTTCAGGGCGCTTGGTGAAGTGGATAATCGATCTTAGTGAGTTCGATATTAGCTTTGAGGCGTGAAAAACAATTAAGGACCAAGCATTGGTGGACTTCATGTAGGAAATGACCATCTCTCCCGAGGAGACAAAGGAATGGACGATCTACACCGATGGCTCTGTCGGTAACCTCGGCTGTGGTGCAGGGGTAGTGTTAATAAACCCGGAGGGGATAACCACATAGTATGCAGTGCGCATGAAATACCCTTTATCCAATAATGCAGAGGAGTATGAGGCCTTATTGAGAGGAGACCAGATGGAAAAATATTTAGGGACAAATCGAATATGCGTGCGAGTAGATTCACAGCTTATATGCAAACAAATCAAAGGGGAATTCAAAACCAGGGAAGAGAACCTGTAAAGATATTTGACCCAGTTTTGTGAACTAGCTGGCAGGATGAGCTCTTTAATGGTCCATCAAATTCTTAGAGAGGAAAATAGCCGAGCTGATTACCTGGCCAAGGTAGCCAGCTCAGCAACAGACCATCAAGAAAAAGTTATCACTCTCCTAATGGCGTACCGGGAGTTTAGAGAAGAAGAGGTACATGCGTTAGATGAGGAGATAGATTGGCGCTACCTGATCAGAATATATCTTGAGAAAGGAGAGCTACCAGATAATAAAAAAGAGGCAACGAAGATAAGGATCAAATCCTCTCGCTTCTGCCTGATCAAATGAGAGTGGTACAGTTGGACAACCTCTTCTGAGATGTCTGAGCTGGAAGGAGGGTGCACACATCCTCAGAGAAGTCCACGAAGGCTGTTGTGGTAATCATATGGGCGCCAGGACCTTATCAAGCAAAGTTATGAGAGCTGGCTATTTGTGGTCATTATTGCGAAAAGAAGCAGAAGACTTTGTTAAGAAATGTGACAAATGTCAGAGGATCTCTGCTTTAGTTCACCGGCCAGCGGAAGAGCTCATGACGATGAGCTCTCCTTGCCCCTTTGCGAAATGGTGGATAGATTTGGTCGGGCCTTTCCCTATAACTCTAGCTCAGAAGAAGTTCTTGATCGTCGCCATTGACTATTTCAGCAAATGGGTAGAGGCCAAAGCTCTGGCAAGAACTATGGAAGATGCGGTGATGGTCTTTATATGGTAAAACATAGTATGTCGATTTGGCATCCCTAGGATTCTTGTCTCGGATAATGGCATATAGTTTACGGGAGCTAAGATCAAGGCCTGGTGCACTAAGATGAAGATAAACCAACACTTCACATTTGTCTACCATCCTCAGGAAAATGGTCAGGTCGAGGTGACTAATCGCATTTTGGTGCAAGGGATTAAGGCACGCCTGGAGAGGTCAGGAGGCAAATGGGTAGAAGATCTCATCTCAATCCTCTAGTCTTATCGCACTAATCCCAAGGAAAGTACTGGAGAAACCCCATTTAGCCTGGTGTATGGCATGGACACTGTTATCCCCGCTGAAATAGGACTGGAGACTCACCGAATCCAAATCTTCGATACGAATCAAAATGAGTTATTAATACGGGATGCATTGGACTTGGTTGAGGAGAAAAGAGAGCATGCTGCTGTTAGGATTGCACACATGAGAGGACGAGTCCGAGCAGCATACAACATAATAGTTTTGAAAAGGCGCTTCCAAGTGGGAGACCTGGTGTTGCGAAGGGCTGACCTAGAAAAAGCCAAGGGAAAATTTGATGCCACTTGGCAGGGACCATTCAAAATCACGAAAGTTCTGGCAGGCGGTGCTTATGAATTAGAACAAATGGTTGGAGTCGGGGTACCCCGAGCATGGAATGTATCAAATTTATGAAAATATTACATGTAAGGTTATTTTATGAAACTTATTTATATAATGACAATTTTATTCATACCTTATTACGGATTGACTTGATGATCAGCAAAGTTTATAAGCCAGGATTGGCTAAGGGCGAATGCCCCGATATTCCTGACTTGATTGTCAGTGAAATCTTTAAGACACGATTGGCTAAGGGCGGATGCCCCGATATTCCTGACCTGATTATCAGTGAAATCTTTAAGCCAGGATTGGATAAGGGAGGATGCCCCGATATTCTTGACCTGATTTTCGATGAAGTCTTTAAGCCAGGATTTGCTACGGGCGGATGCCCCGATATTTCTGACCTGATTGTCAGTGAAATCTTTAAGCCAGGATTGGCTAAGGGCGGATGCCCTGATATTTCTGACCTGATTGTCAGTGAAATCTTTAAGCCAGGATTGGCTAAGGGCAGATGCCCCGATATTCCTGCCTTGATTATCAGTGAAATCTTTAAGCCAGGATTGGATAAGAGCGGATGCCCCGATATTCCTGACCTAATTATCAGTGAAATCCTTAAGCCAGGATTAGCTAAGGGCGGATGCCCCGATATTCCTGACCTGATTATCAGTGAATTCTTTAACCCAGGATTGGCTAAGGGCGGATGCCCCGATATTCCTGACCTGATTGTCAGTGAAATCTTTAAGACAGGATTGGCTAAGCGCGGATGCCCCGATATTCCTGACCTGATTGTCAGTGAAATCTTCAAGCCAGGATTGGCTAGGGGAAGATACCCCGATATTCCTGACCTGATTTTCAGTAAAATGTTCAAGCCAGGATTGGTTAAGGGCGGATGCTTCTGACCTGATTGTCAGTGGAATCACTAAGCCATGATTGGTTAAAGGCGGATACCCCGATATTTCTGACTTGGGTATTAAATGAAATCTCTGAGCTAGGATAGGCTAAGAAGATTGATCCGATTATTAATGGGTTTTTAGCCCTGAATTAATATTTAAACCCAACCTTAAGTCATAAGGAAAACAGACTAAAAATATTTATTCCTAGTACATGACAGAATTCTGCAAGAGCTGGATTAAAGTTACAAGGAAAATGCTTAGAAAAACAACAAAACACAGATACACAACGAAGCATGAAATTAGATCGCGAAGGATGTCACGGGTAAGAAGAAGAGGCCCTTCTGTCAGAAGTTAATATCTGGCGGACTCGCCACAACTCGCGCTCATTCTCATGGAGACGTTGGCGATACCCATCTACTCGGGCAGACTGAGCCTCACCCGCGGCGACAGTCAGACGACATACTGACTCTAGCAGGTCGGCCTTCTCCTCTTGAAGTTGCCTGTTAAGCTGACGGAGTTCAGTCCATTCACGCTTGTAGTGGCATTTCTTTTGGCTCTTTCTCTCTAAGAGCCAGCATATTTGAGAAATTTTCTCACGAAATGTGGAAAGTTTATCAGACAGTTGGGTGTTTTCAGAGAAAAGTGCAAGGTTTTTTCTTTTCAGAATGTCATTTTCCTAAAGCAAAGAAGAAGAAGTCAAATTGAAAATATATGCAGGGAAAAGAGGATTTTATAGATAAATACATGATCCTAAGGTTTCCTGAAATCGTGGAAACCCTAAGTACGTGCGGACAAAATAAAAGAAAAGACAAGAAAATATTGTTCAGATAGTACAGGCCCACAATTTAAGCAAAAATACAAAATATAAAATCTTGAGCAGATAAAGGCTACACTCCATAGTCCGCCGTGTTCAGCTCTCCACTGGATGGTTCCGCGACCCTGGAGACCTCCCCGAAGTCTTTCTAAAACTGGGTGTTGCCCTGCAGTTCACCCAGGTTAACAAAGGTAAGAGAGGTCGCAGTCGTTGTCAAGGCCAACGTCAACAACTGGTCAGGTGGGGGGGGGAGAGAAGAGGCTGAAGAGTATGAGAAGAAGGCCTGGTGAATATAGGCAGCAAACTCACGGGCTCCAAGTTGGTGAAGCTGATCATACTCCACAACATGAGAAATGCTGGTGAGCTCGGACGGGGTCGCCAAGGGAACAGAACGGTACAAGGGGACCAAGGGATTCTTGATGGACCATTTGGCCTAGGCGTCTAGACCAAGATGATTTGGCCTAGGCATCTAGACCAAGATGATAATACACCTCGGACTCGGGAACAAGGAAGTCATACAACTCGATAGAGCCCAGGAAATCTCATTGGGTTGTTTCCTAGGTCAACTGGATGAACTGTTGGCCCTCCAGTGAATTAAGAAATTCAAGTTGACCCTCTTCCCGCCCCTTAGTTCGACCCCAGATTTCACCATCAATCTCTCCTTCAGCCCGCGCCCGCCGAAGTTTCTCTTTATATTCTTCCTCTCGGAGTATGTCCAAAGCTTAGCTCTTCCCTTTCGACTCCCTAGCCTCCTGTAGCTCAGTCCGGGTCACTTCCAGGTCTACTAGGGTTGCATTTATATCGGCCTGAGCTGCCCTTAGCTCTGCCCTCGCAGCCTCTAACTCCTCCTTGTTTGCCTTCAGTCTTGCCTGCGAGTCATGCAACTCGGCGCCTCTATCTTTTAGCCTCGAGATTAGCCTTTTCTCCCGATCTTGTAGTACTGCATATTTCTTGGCCAAGTCGGCATTCATCATATGTAACGCCCCGATTTCACTTTAGTCGAAAAAAGATTTATATTTTTTTTAAATAATTAAATGGAGAATTCTCCGCGTCACAATAAATGTCTAGTTTTCATGATTTTAATTTAAAAGATTTACATTTTAAAAACGTTCAAGAATTACGCAATAGCGGAAATATTCATAATATAAGTAACCAAATTACCAACAGTGGAAATTGATAGCCATAATAAGCTTTATGTCTAGTTCGACTCTTATTTAAACGTAAAATAAGTTTAAAACATAAAAACCAGCATCATGAATTTTTATTCCCCTCCTCGTTTCCCTTTCATTCGATATCAATATTTGTACCTGAAAAACACATCGTTGATTTGGGATGAGCTCAACATACTCAATAGTTACACCGACATACCTCATGCAAAATTATACAACTCAAAAATAGCACAATTAACCATAGAATTCATAATTTTAACATGGAAGACAGCTTACTGCAGCTAAAACGCGGCGGGTTTCCCCGATGACCCTTTTCCCCGATCATAGGCACTTAAGGCCCCTGGTTTTAATCATTGGATATAGCACGCTGGGATAGACCCAATGACCCTTTTCCCCGGTCACGGACAACTTTTGCGGTCCACGGCTATATTAATTTATAAACATAGAATTTCATGATATACATTGCATGTAGATTTGAGCACATAGAATTTAACACAAGACAAGTCAATGGTCCCTACCTCGTAAAAATGTCGTGGAAAAATCGAGTGGTATGCACGTAGTTGAAATCCTAAGTCCCCTTAATGCTCGTCAACTAATCAATTAAAGAATATATTTAATTAGTATTTTTCATATTTAAAATAGTAATAATAATGATAATAATAATAATAATAACAATATTAATGATAATAATAATAACAATAATAATAATAATAATAATAATAATAATAATAATAATAATAATTTAAAATGGACTGGAGTGTAGTTATAAAATATGTTTTGGGGCTGGATTGGGGTTTCTATAATCTGGAAGGCTGAATTTGAAGGCTTAGATAATCTGAGGGTTTAATCGAAGGTTGGCAGAAGGTTTGGGGGTCAATTTGGAATTTTGGGAAAGTGGCCTGGATATAAAAGGAGGAATCCAGCCCTTAATCCCTTCAGACCCGTCTCTTCCCCCTTTCTTCCTTTCTCCCGAAACCAGAAAAAAAAAAGCGGCGATGGAGAGCGGCACGGCAGTCGGCGCACGGCGGAGGCAGGCGAAGTGGCCGACCATTCGGACGGCGGCGTGGGTGTCTGGCAGCAACCGACGAGGCTGCGCCCCTCTCCCCTTTTTCCGGAATCGACGGCGGTCCGGCGTTTGCTTTGGCTTTGGGAAGAAATTGGCAGCGGCAATCGGCGAAACGGTGGCGGTGGCGACGGCTTTCGGGCAAAAATTGGCAGCGGCCTTTGCAGTGGCTCTGTTACGCCCCTTTTAAATTTCGGGCCGTGAACACGGGGGCAAACGGTGGTGGTGGTGTTGGTAGTTAGGGGTGGTGATTCGACTGCGTGGGGCGATTGTTGGCGATGAGAGGCGTACAAGTTTAAGGGCATGGGTTTGGTTGCGGTGGTTTTTGGCCAAGATCGGGCTGCAGTTTGGTGTACGGGTTTGGTGATGATGATTGTCGTGCTTAGAGAAATCGGCGGTCGAGTCTTGTTCGGGCTTCGTCCTGGAGTTTGGGCTTGGCGGCAGGCGTGGGGATGGTGGCGATCTCTGGTTGACGATGATAGATGGTGTGAAATTCGGCTGTTGTTGTTCGGGCCTGGAAAAGGTTCGGGAAGAACATGGCTGCGGTGGACCTTTTGGGCGGAGTTTTTGGGTGTGTTTTGATGGGGTTTCAGCCGGGATTCGTTTGTTGTTGATGATATCGTGATGTTGGCAAGGCTGATGATAGGAATCGGCAGCAATTTTGGTTGCGATGGCTGCCGGAACATGGGATTGAGCTTGTTGGTGTTCATTGAGAAAATTCAGAAAAAAAAAAAAACAATAGTAGTTCACCTAATGCGGCTGTGTGCAAGCAGAGTTGTGAGAAAGTGGAATTTTGGATTTCTCTTTATAAACTAAGCTTAGGATTTAATTATGGAAGGTTAGGACTGAGGTTTAGTGGACTCGGGCTAGTCATTGGACTCGTTTTTAAGTCCGAAAAGAAAACGATCCACTAGACGGCTTAAGTTTAAAAACTAAATGATTCCGTTGACAACCTAATAGTACTTTAATTTATTTATAATAACTATAATATAAATAAATTATAATAATATTAGAAATTGAAATTATTTCATACACGACTCAAAAGTAATTTAAATAAATAAATAAATTACTAAATAATTATACTAATTTCTTAGAAGTTGATATTATAATTTTATTTAAAAACGAACTATAAATTCGTTTAAATAGAATTCTTAGATTATTTAAAACTGAAATAGGAATTTGTTTATGGCGACGAGCTCGGGACTAGAATTATATTTTTAATGGATGATGATAAATAAATAATTAAATAAATATGTATTGGATGTATGGATGTTACAACCTACCCCCGTTAGAAAAATTTTGTCCTCAAAATTCCGCACTTACCAGAAATGCTGAAGTTCGGATACTTCGCTTTGAACTCCTCCTCCTGTTCCCAAGTGGCCTCGTTCATCCCATGACGTCTCCATTGCACCTTGATCAACGCTACTTCCTTATTTCTTAGTTGGTGTATCTTATGATCCAAAATCGCCTTCCGGTGTTTCCTCATAAGTTAAATCCTTATTAACATCAAGTTCTTCGTAACTCACAATGTGGTGTGGATCGTAGACATACTTTCGTAGCATTGACACATGAAAGACATTGTGGATGCTCGACAAATTGGGTGGTAGTGCAAGCTCGTAAGCCAATTCTCCAATTCTCCTGAGAATCTCAAACATCCCTATGTACCTTGGCTTTAACTTCCCCCTTTGACCAAATCTCACTACACCTCGGACCGACGCTACTTTTAGAAACACATTGTCGCCTACTTCAAAATGCATATCTTTCCTTCGACGGTCCTCATAAGATTTTTGTCGATCTTGAGCAGTCCTAATTCGATCTCGGATCGTGGCRATGTGTTTAACCGTCTCTTGTACCAGTTCGGGGCCMRAAATCTTTCTCTCTCCTACTTCGTCCCAGTACAAAGGAGATCTACACTTTCTTCCGTACAAAGCCTCGTATGGAGCCATACCAATGGTGGATTGGTAACTGTTATTGTAAGCAAATTCCACCAATGGTAATAAACCTTCCCATTGACTTCCCAAGTCAAGTATGCAAGTTCTCAGCATATCTTCCATGACCTGGTTAGTCCTCTCAGTTTGACCATCTGTTTGTGTATGATAAGCCGTACTGAACTTCAATTTAGTGTCCAGAGCACTTTGAAAGCTCTTCCAAAAGTTCGAGGTGAACCTCGTGTCTCTGTCCGAAACAATCGAGACCGGTACTCCGTGCAACTTAACAATTTCCCGATATAGATTTGGGCATATTGTTCCATGTTGAAGGTCATCTTGACCGGTAAAAAGTGAGCCGACTTGGTTAGACGATCTACTATCACCCAAACTGCCTTGTTTCCTCTCGTCGATGGCGGTAAACCTACCACGAAATCCATCGAGATATGCTCCCACTTCCATTCCGGAATCTCTAGTGGTCTTAGCAAACCTGACGGTCGTTGGTGTTCAGCCTTGACTCGCTGACAAACTAGACACTTTCCCACAAAAGTGGCAATGTCTCTCTTCATGCTCCTCCACCAAAACACTGTCTTCAAGTCCTTATACATCTTGGTACCACCAGGATGTGCAGTGTAAGGAGTGCAATGGGCTTCTTCCAGAATTCCTTTCCTTAGATCCTTGTCTTTTGGAACACAAATTCTTCTTTCGTAAAACAATACTCCATCGTCTGCTTAAACCAAACCTTTGATGGTTCCTTTCTGCACTTTCTCCTTCATCTTGCTTATGATACCATCCTGGGTTTGAATTTTCTTGATCCTTTCTCTCAAAGTTTGTTGCACCACTAAGGATGCTAAGATCCCCTTCGTGTTCTTTGGAGGTATCACCATTTCGATCTTCATCTTGGGGAACTCCTCAAACAGCTTTTCTTGTTCGGAAAGTAAACTTGTCAGTCCTCCTTTACGACTCCACGCATCGGCTACCACATTCGCCTTCCCTGGATGGTAGCTAATGGTACAGTCATAGTCCTTAACCAATTCCAACCATCTTCTTTGATGCATATTCAACTCCTTCTGAGTGAACAAATACTTCAAKCTCTTATGGTCGGTGAAAATCTCACACTTGCTTCCATACAAGTAGTGTCTCCAGATCTTCAAAGCATGAACTACGGCCGCGAGTTCCAAATCTTGCGTAGGGTAGTTCGTCTCATGGGTCTTGAGTTGTCGCGACGCATAAGCCACTACTTTCCCATGTTGCATCAAGACACAACCCAAACCTTGTTTCGATGCATCGCTATAAATAACGAAGTCCTTCGTTGGGTCGGGAATTGTCAAGACGGGTGCGGAAGTGAGCCTTTTCTTCAACTCTTGGAAACTCTCCTCGCACTTCGAGCTCCAAACAAACTTTTCCCCTTTTCTTGTAAGTCGAGTCATCGACACGACTATCTTAGAAATCCTTCGATAAATCTTCGATAGTAGCCTACTAGACCCAGAAAACTACAAACTTCATTCGCACTTGTGGGGGTGGCCCATCCATTAATAGCTTCAATCTTAGATGGATCCACTTCTATCCCTTGAGCAGTGACGATGTGACCAAGGAACACTACTCGGTCCATCCAAAACTCACACTTACTGAATTTCGCATATAACTTCTCCTTGCGAAGTGTTCCCAACACTATTCGTAAGTGCTCTTCGTGCTCTTCTTGACTCTTTGAAAAGATCAAGATATCGTTGATAAAGACTATGACGAACTTATCCAAGTAGGGGTGGAAAACCCTATTCATCAAATCCATGAATACTGCCGCAGCATTGCTTAGACCGAAAGGCATCACAACAAACTCATAGTGTCTATATCTCGTTCTAAAAGCAATTTTCGGAATGTCACTCTCTTTGATCTTCAACTGATGATACCCCGACCTTAAGTCGATCTTAGAGAAGACACTTGCTCCTTTCAGTTGATCGAATAAGTCTTCAATACGAGGTAATGGGTACTTGTTCTTTATTGTGAGTCGATTAAGTTCTCTATAATCGATACACATTCTCATTGACCCATCTTTCTTCTTAACAAAGAGGACAGGTGCTCCCCACGGTGACACACTCGGTCGGACAAAACCTAAATCCAACAACTCTTGGATTTGTGCCTTTAGCTCTTGAAGTTCCTTCGGTGCCATCCTGTAAGGTGCCTTTGAGATAGGYGMTGCCCSTGGTGTCAAATCAATTGTGAACTCGACTTGACGACTRGRCGGTAATCCTAGTAACTCTTCCGGAAAGACGTCCTTAAAATCTCGGACGATGGGCACTTCGTGCGGTGTCACCTCGACCGCTGGATTGCTCACCAAATTTACTAGGAAACCTTGGCATCTCTCTTTCTTCAACAACTTCATGGCCTTCATGCCGTTATCACTTGTGGCACCGTCTTGGTTTTGGATCCAAAGAACTTGATTTCTCCACCTTCTGGGAGTTTGAAAGTTATTTCTCTTTCGCGACATTGTATCTTCGCTTGATATTTCGTGAGCCAGTTCATCCCTAGTATCAAGTCGAAATCTCTCATTTCGATCACATACAAGTCAGCCTCGAGATTCTTTCCTCCTACATCGATCTTCACTCACTTATCCATCATGTTCGTAATCATTACATCTCCGGATGGTAAACCAACTTCTAAGGGTTCCTCTACTTTAGTGCTCTCAACTTCAGTTAAATTATGAAATTTTTTCGACACAAAAGAGTGCGAAGCACCCGTATCGAAAAGCACAAAAGCAGTTATTCCCGAGACGGTTAACATACCTGTTATAACTCTAGGATTCTCTTCAGCCTCATTGCGTTCCATGGCATACATTCGAGCATTTCCTCCAGTAGTTGTTCTTGGCTTTGGACATCCCCCGTCTTGTTGCCTTTGACCGAACACGGTGCAGAAAGGCATCGTATGCCCACTTTGATGGAAACGGTAACATTCTCCTTTTCTCAGAAGGCACTCTCCGAAATGTCTCTTACCGCAACTTCGGCACGTGGGTTTGTTGTCCATTCCTTGCTGACTGTTCCCGCCACCAGTTTTCTGCTGCTTGCCATGGTTGGAGCTTCCTCCTTCCCACTTCCTCTTGTCCACCGAAGTTGTGAGTTTAGGCTTCACTTCATCCACTCCAAGACTTTCCTCCACGTCTTGGGCTCTTTTAACCATCTCCGCGTAGGGAAGGTCGCCTTGTGATGATAAGATCCCCGCTAGTTGGGCTCTCAAACCTCTTTTGAACCTCAAAGATTTCTTCAAATCGGTGTCCACTAGGTGGGTAGCTGTTTCGACCGGAAATAGTTAACCGCCTGGATAAGACCTGGTAACCCGCGAGCTTCCAAAGCCTACACAACAAACAAAAGTTAGAAAGGACCACCAGTGGTTTTCCGGTGGAAACCTCTCCGATGCTTAAGTTAGTAAGCGATGAGGTGTTTTCCAGAAAAAGTAATAAGAAGGAATTGCTTGCAACAACATACCTCTCCCTGCCCTCCAGGCGGGGATATTTATAACTTATTCCTAGTGGGGACCCCAGTCGGGGATTCCCAGGAACACGTGCCGTAAATTCACGGGCCGTTTGCGCAAACCAATTCTGGACAAGTGGTTCCCACTTGTCCTTCCTTATTCAGAGCCCTGGAAAAACAGGTCTTCTTCCTCTCTTGTCTGGTAGAGCATTCCTCCAGCTCAAGAAGAAGGAAGAGCTGATTCCTTCTTTCCACTTATCCCATTTTCCAACAGGTCTGGTCGGACTTTTACCCAAACAAAAAAGCCGCCTTTGTTTCTCTTCATATTAACTCCAGTCCTCCAAGTCAGATCTACCCCAAATGAGGTCTGATTAAACTGGCTGCCCCATCACTCGGGAACATAGTCCCTGAATTAGGGGCTGATTCAGTTGGCGGATTCTGAAAGTGGTCCCCTACTTGTCTTTTTAGTTCCAACCTCGAGCAGGTCTGTCTCAGAGGCCATTTTCTCCGGAAAGGACTTTTGGCCACTTTTGCCTATACGCCAAATCGACCCCTCCCTATCTACTATCGATTCCAGGTCTACCTCAAATCCAGGGCCTGACCAATACGGCCCTATCAAC